>SNQJ01S0007512.1:81283-92190 GCA_010110895.2 Picea sitchensis | reverse complement strand
AAGGGTGACAATATCTTGACTCTCATTACCTTTACAATGAGGAGTCTCGGATGACACAGAGAGAACCATAATTGCTCTCTATTGTCATTGACCCCCATAACATTCGACTTCAACACTTTCTCATGTTGCGGTGGGTCTTACTTCGCGACTATTGCAGCTGTTTTTATATTCGTCAAAGACCTCTGAATTTTTTGGGTTATCAATGCCTGCAAATCCTTGACACTTCTTACAGGTGTCCTTGCCTCTTTTCAAAGTTTGTTCACCCTCAGAATTGTCCTCTTCCCTTATAAAAATGCCCTGGAGGGCGTTGCAGTCATCTACACCAACACACAGTTTCAGTTACTGGCTTACACATTTTTGAGTTACATGACACGAGCATGGGGCATGCCCACCTCGTTTGTACATAGTTTTATTTTTCCACACCTCGTGAAAGGTTTGGGTCCCACATGTTCCCCTCTCCCTCCAATGGTTCGCTCTTGCAATTCCCCTCAACACTCTTTCTTACAAAGGTACTCCCAGTAGAAGAAACATTGATGTATTTCGGCTATATGTCTGTTCCTAACCTCACACATCAAGGGGCATCTGTTATCATTGAAATTTCGTCCGCAAAAGGTTACAGGAATCCAGCATCTCCAAACACCTATTAGTTCATCCATGGCCCAAAAAATGCATTTCCAAAGGGCACAAAACTATACAACTGGTTATAAAATCAACATGCGCTCAAAATACAAGGGAAGTGCGCACACATGTGCCAGTCAAAAACGCCCAAAAAGTGCACATGCACCCGATGCACGACTGTGGATGCAAAAATCCACGCACACCTCAGAACGACACATTTATGATTCTGGTCGGCCTCCCACCCACTTCTGGTTCAGCTCCCAAGTCAATTTGACCCTCAAATCCGAATTGAATCTAAGTGGGGGGTTGGTCAAAGACCTAGAGGTGCCCTAAAAGGCTCCTTGTTCACACTAAAGACCGGTTGAATAATGCTTCAAAGATTTTCTATAAAAAGAGGCCATGGGTGCACTATATTTCCAATAATCTATTTGTATTGTTATGCTTCCTATATTCTCCTACAAGGAACCTCTTTCCTCATTGGAGTATACAAGCACCATTTCATTGAGCTACTCACATCACCTCTTGAGTGAATGAGCTTTGGATTTCTTCACCATTTCCTTATAGTTTTCTATTTGTAAGAAGGGCTCATTCATTGGGGGTTCAAGATCCCTCCCTTGGAGGAAGAGGGGACCAATAAGTCTACCTTTCTCTTTGGTGTTTTCCCACTAATACAATCTATCCATTGGTGGCATGAATATTGGTTATTTTTTATTCTACTTTCCTTATCAACTTTAGTTTAGTTTCCTTAATTGTTATTAGCTTAGTTGTTTATTTGTTTCTTGTGCTTGATGTGTCTAACTCTTGCACTCATTTATGTCTTGTCTAGCTAACCCAACTGGACTTGCAAGTGTCCTTCTTTTTCTCATTTAGGTGATGAAAAGGATACAACAGGGACCACAATATTTGTACCTCTTGAAGGCCAGGGCATAAATGAGTAAGGTGATCTCCCTTGCAAAGCTTACAAGGGAACTTAGGCTTACATCCTATCCGTCTAGGTTTCTTAACACAATGACTGCCCCCAGAATGACTAGCAGTAGTTGGTTGCACATCTCCAACATGACTTGCAGAGGTTGGTGATGGGTCAATAACATGACTCGTAGAGGCTACAGACCTATTTCCAGTATGACTAGTAGTGACTGGAATTTTCCCCCCAACATGGCTTGCAGAGGTTGGGTGCTTGTCCCCGGCACGACTTGCAGAGGTTGAGGAACTATCTCCAACATGACTTGTAGAGGTTGGTGATTTATTCTTCCTATTCTTCCTCTTTCTATTTCGTTTAGACTTCCGGTTATTAGTAGTTGTACTTTCACCAGAGGTGGGAGAAGGAGGAGGAGAAGACTTTGTTGACGAAGGAACATCAAAATTATGCCCATGACATAAGGTGCTTAACTGAGAAGCATCAAGAGCATTCAGGACATTTGGAATGGTACCCAACCAAACTGGTAGTCCCACATAAAACCCGGGAATGTACAAAGTGGCCATCAAAGGGACACCAATGTTTCTGAAGAAAGGAAAAGAACAAGAATCCCCTAGTGAAGGGGTTCGTTGGTTGGTATCATCAGTAACTTTTTCCATGAAGATATTATTCACAAGTTCTCCCCTTGCGGGATCTTTCAAGTCCGTAAAAGTCTCACACACTGACTCTGGCAAACCAGTGTTATCAAAACAGCGCCTATAAAGAGGCGGCTCCACGTTTCTAAGAGGAAGACCAAAAATTCCTCACGACCAACAGAGTGGGCGGTCTACCACCTTAAGGTAGAGACCCAAAGAAATTACTGACTAACTCACTATGGAAAACTAGGGAGCACAAAGCACACACTAAAAATTCCTAAAGGAAAATCAAGCAGACCACTACCTAGTAGGAAGAACAGTTACACCAACCAACACTAGAGTAACTTACTGATGCAAGTGAAACTCCAACATGGAAGCACCCTTCGGGTATAATCTGCAAAGTGTGACCCGACTTCTTCTCTAAGTACAACGGTATACCCTCGCAATCACCTGTGTAAGTCCCTAGAATAAAGGAAACTAATTTTCCAGCTTGCAAATAGTCACCAAGTGAGTACAGTCGACAGTCGGGTGGAACACAATGAGTAGGATAACAAGTCTAAAACCTACCGAGGGTATCGAAAGCAAGTGGTCTAGAAGACAATTGAGGATATCGAACGATTTGAGTTCCACGAAGCTCCATAGGAAAATGAGAGTGATAGTATCCCACGACAGATCCTCAATATGCGTTCCCCACTATGCTTGGTCCAGCTTTGGAGGGGTTATCTTCGCTACCTTTTTTCATGCGACCTCATGTTTAACCCTTGTGTTAGAGGGGGGGTCCCGAATAACTTTCACATTTACTGTACTTTTTACACTCCCTAGCACTAACTCCGATGTTTGTTTTAAGCCTTGAAGAGTTTCCTCTCCAACCTAAATCAAGGCTCTATCCTAGACCAGTTGATGGACCCTCCAAACATAAAGTCTAGTAAATTTTAATTTTAGCGTTAATTTTAAGTGGCGTGTTTTAAGTCAAGGAAATGGAAATGAAACTAGTGGTGTGTTTTGAGAGACAAAAGAGAAGAGAAGTAAACGAAACTGAAAGCAAAATTACTTCTATTTGACAAATAAATATTTGCAATTAACTCTTTAAACCAACTTTTCAAAACTAACTTTTTTATATGATCTTTTAAAGGAAAACCTAAAACAAGATTTCGCTCGACTACGAGCCACTTAATGTTCTAAGCAATCAGTAAAGAACTTAAGAAAAACACTCTTTTTTCCTGACAAGCAATATAACTAACCTAACTACTTAACCAAACTAAGAAATGAAAACTTTTTCTATTTTTTTTTATGCTTGAAACAAGAAACTTGAAATAAATTCTTTTTCTTTTTCTTTAAAGCAAGCAAAAGGGGAAAAAGTGAAAAACAAGACAAGACTGACAACTGACCTCTAGCCCACTACGGATCGCAGGGAATCATTGAAGACACCAAACAAGTTGATCAGAAAAGACTCACAGACTCGTCTAAAACCCTTTCAAATAAAACACAAGAAATCTTTAAAAGATAAGAAAAATGATGTCAAACCCAGGCTAAATACTGTAACAACAAAGACCAGTACTTAATCAAGAAACCCATGAGAAGTATGACTTCAATCAAAGAAGAGGTTGAATGCCTCTTCTTAAATAAATAAAAAACTCGACACATGCACGCTACTGACACTTAAGCATCATGCGTATGTATGCGGGTTGTCTACAAGCAGGGCACGTATGTACATGTGCAGACCCACTGCAGGCCACATACACCTCTGTAACTTCTAAAAAAAAGAAAATAAACAGGTAGACTGACAAGGAAGGGAGTATTGGTATGGCACCAACAGGTGACGAGAATCCCTTAAAGACTCAACAAACTTACAGAAAACTCAAAAAGGTAATAAAACCAATCAAAACACCCCAAAAATCCCCTAAAACCCTAGAGGTATCCCTAGTACAGTCGCCAGTTATGCTATAGTGGGAAAACCCCCCTATGGACTACACTAGGGTTCAACATGTAGAAATATCTAACCGTTTAAAAGTATCCTACTTTCCTAACTACCCCGAATATACCCCACATTCATACATGAAATACAAAGTTAAAAGATCATGTAACTTTACCTTTTACTATGTGTCTGGTGTTAATCCTCTCGCGTTCGATAGCTCCGCTGACTACAAATATTCTCCCAAGGATGGCCTGCATTCACAAATAGATAAACAAGAAACTACAAAACATGCATCTCATATATAAATCATGGGTTAGATGTTAGCATAAAACATAAATCAAACACAAATATTTGACACATCATATTTCGGGACAGAAAAAGTATTCCTTTTATTGATATCACAATGTTTACTTACAACAAAGGTCGGCGACTGATCCATGAACCTGGTCTGGGGTCCTCTTCACCAAGCTCCAACTGCACCTCCACATATCTTTCTCCTCACACTTCTTCTAAGGAAATGGCATAGGGTTATGATGGAGGAAAAAGGGATAAAATGGGAAATTATGATGCAAATCTCACAAGGTAGCTACAATTTTATGGGGTGAGGAGGGGATGTGAAACAAGGAAAGTTTCATTGTTCTTATGCTTGGATTAGGAATGAGACCCCAACACCTCCTTTTATATGAAAAAATGATGGTTATTCGGTTGGGTGACGGGCTATAGGCGGTGGGATAGTTGGGAAACTACCCAATAGCCCGTAATCTCAACGAATTCCTTGCAACTTTTTAATTTTTGCAACATTTGTGGGTATACGCGGGCTGTAATGGTGCAGCTAGTGTACGTATGCAAGTTGTAGTGGTGCAGAAAGCATGTGTACATGGGAAGTAGTCATGCAGGGCGTGTACATAATCAAAAATAGTGTTTTTAAGAAGAGATGCTCAGTGATGGCTTGGCAAAAATAACAAGTAAGAGGGCCAAATGTCAGGTATGCATGTATGGTGCAATTTAGGGTTATAACACTATCACATTTTCTTCTTCTAGGGAAGCACTCATTGTCAAAAGGAGTTCCTCTTTCACATCCAAAATTTCCCATGAGCTACTTTGTAGCCTAGCCCCCTCCGTTGCCTTTGATTTTCGGACCCATATCTTTTTTTTTCCGCTCACCTACTGGCTTCACCTTATTGCATTATGCTTGTAGTTGACCTACTTCATGACAACCATAACATCAAAATGACAACCTCTAGTAATCCACACGTTGATTCCATGAGTTTTCACTGTAGATCAAGTTAAGTTCGCCAATTGGGGCTTCCCATAGGTCTACTTCCACCTGAACCCACACCCAACACATGCCCTCCTTTAGCTCCCAACCTTGATCTAGATCATTAAATCTTCCCAATTTATTACCTATAGCTTTCATGGATGGTTTGTTCCAGAAGACCAAGTGAAGGCTAGGGAGGATAGCCCAGAATTTTTGGACAATCACCTAAGCCCGAGCTGGATCAAAATCTACAGACAATTTCTAAATCACTATCCCTAAGGGCCCCCAATTCCATTCCTTCCCCAAGAGAATATTCACATCATCCTATGGACATAGTTTAAAATAGAGGCAACCATGGAACAGAACGTGGAAACCTAGCATGTAGCCCAATGACAAAGTCTAATTAGAATGCATCCCAGATTTCAAGGAATTTGAAGAGACCACCTTATCCCTAGCAGAGAAAACCTTATCTAGAATCCCTAGCAATTCATCCAAGTGCACATCCTTTCCCACCACCATGTATGGATTCTCACCCCTGGCTCGAATACACTTCCTAGATATTCAAGGAGCCTCTGTGCATTTTAATTCCTCCTTGCTACTAGAAAAATCTCCAGAGAATTGAGCATTGGGGATTAATTCGAGGGACTTGGAGGGGGGAAATAAATACTATGGAGAGGGGACAATGTGTTTAAAACAATATTAAAATCAACATGATGGTTGGCCTCCATGGTGGCTACGGATGGAACTAGGCAGTTAAGTATCTTGGGAGGGCGAGGGAATGGATCTACCACTGGGATCGAGGATTACGCTTCAATGCAAGGGATAGAGGGGGCATCAAAGGGGCATCAACCCTCCTTCATACAACCTGGCATGATCAAGGATTCAGATTCCCCTAGGGCACGAGCCCTTATGTTCTGATGATGAAGAATAAAATCATTATTGGAGTAAAATATCCCATTCAATGGGATCATATTTTCCTCGAAATCCAAATCTTTGACTTCCATAAAAGAGATTGTCTGGATGCTTAGAGAGATAAGTATCGATCGTCGGAAAAAAAAGAGCACCGGATAGGGTACGTGCCCTCATTTCTCCCTAACGCAAATACTAGACCTTAACCTTGAGCCTACCACCGAGTCCGCGTAGAACCACCGAAATCGCAAATCCATCCTTCCCAGACATTGAACTATTTTATTTATCAAGAATAAATTGTTACAAATACATTGTGTTGAAATGTAAATTTAATATAAATAATTTATTTTTTGAGTTTTAACATATTTATCTAATTTTATAGATTGTTTATGGTTGTGTTTGGTATATATATCTCGTGCATGTGTTAATTACAATGACGCAAATTCTTTGAATTTAAAAAACAAAGATATGTCTATACATAATATACTATCTAACATATCAATTGTTAACATTAGTGAATTGTTAGTTAGAGTGTTAAGGGATTGCTCAATAAAAATGTGGATAATTTTCCTCTTTGTTTACATTGGAAAATTGAATATTTGAAAATAACTTTAAACATAATATAATATTGGAGTGTAATGTATTTATAGATTTACCATGTTCCAATACCCATGGGCCCAATTTGCATATTCTTTGTCAATTTGACAAGACTACTTTTCTTCTCTACAAAATATTCAAGAGGCCAACACCAAATACATTTATAGTACATGATTTTCGTGGTAGACTATATGGCACAACAAAACACTACTTTCAATTGGGGCCATATCATCAACAACTATATTTGCTTCCAAGTCATCAAGTTTCCCCAAACTAACTAGTTTCACTTAATGTTATATGTGGTTTATGCAATGGTATTTTATCATTTGTAGGGATGCCCCTGATGGGAAACACAACTATTAATAACAACCTTGTAAAACTATGGTAACCCCTAGATTGGAAGGAAAATCATGAAAATAATTGTTATACTATGAATGAATTTTGTTTCTTTGAACTTATACTTGTTTGAAGATGTGTACCCTGACCATTTTGTTGAAAAAACCAAATAATCTCTAAAGGGGAAAGCATGTTGTTACTTTGAGATGGAGTAGATACATATTATAGTGTAATATTTTGGAGAGAACATTACCTTCTCCATATAGTTCATCTAAGACAAATTACTTTTGGAAAAAATGTGTTGATGAATTGCTTTTGTCATGGTTTGGATGAAACAATAGTACAAGAATTGTTTTTCTAACATTCATTTCCAAATTGTTTGTCTTATCATTGATAGTTTTGGGAAATTTCAAAATACCTTGATGGTTTGGAACTTCAAACCGAGGATCCTTTAAGACATTATGATTTAGATATAAATTGTGAGGATCATATGAAAACTAAAGTTGAATTTAAGAGCTAGATCATCTGCAAGTATTCAAAGGATGAAGTTCAGTAGCCCAATAGCCTAGAAAAGGGTGGCTTGGAGAATAGAGGAGAGGTATTGAATATTAACCATAATGAATCCTCTATCTTCAATAATAATGAAGAAGAATATGGAGATAATGACGACGATAAAAAGGGGGATTCCTTTCTTGTGTGAAAACCACTTTAGACATTTCTTTCCATCCAAGGTGATTGTTGATGCCCAAGTAATCCATAATGTTCGTAAATATTTAATTATTAATCATGTAAGGGGTGGAAAGCATGGGAGGTATTTTTCTTCATCTCGAGGGACAAATAGAAATGACTTATGTTTGGGGTTTAAATACTTCCACAAATAATCACTCTAAGGAATATTCCCACCTTTGGGGTCTACTCTATGTTAATGTAGACTAAGTATGGACTTTGATTGTCATTGGCTAATCTAGTATAATCATCAACTTAATGACCTAAAAGAAGACTCCTATCGATACTAAGATAGTATCTCTAATAGAAAGGATTCAAAAGGAGGTTCCTATATTCCATAAGGTCACCTTCTTCCATGTTCTAAGGGAGAACGATCGATAAGGTGACACTCTAGCCAATGAAGTAACCATGTTAAATGTTGGGATTCTTCAAAAAAATGGGGGAATGTTTTCTCAATCCATGCCTTAACTTTATTTTCATGTTAATGGACATGGAGACATGTCATAACTTTAATGAACAACAAGTGTCATTGTACCTCCACTGTCACATGATATCAAATGAGTGAATGATATATGATTGGATTTGTTCACCCATCATGCACACGATAGACTTAATTTTTGACCTATATTTTGTATTCATTGGTGTATCTTATCATGTGTTGGGTGGGATAATGGTGCATTTAATGGTTGGACTTAGAGACATTATCGAGTGGTGGACTACTCCGGGATGGTTTCCTTCCTAGTAAGATATTCTCTATGTTTCTGGCCCATGTTTTTGTTATACACCAAACACCCAAAATAACATAAAGATAGAGAGAGAGAGGAGTAACTCCATGCCTTGAGAATGAGAGAGAAGAATGAATGTGAAGCCTCTCCAAGGGGGAAACCTCCATAAAAAAAAAGGCAAGTGTACAAGACAATATTATTTCAAAAACTAGATCTCCTTTGTTGAAATATTGTGTAACTACAAAGAATATTCTTATCCCCTTTTATGGATAAAACAAAATATAAAATATATATATTATATTGACAAGTCGTCCCTATTGTGCCTAGAAAAGAGAAATGTAAATTAGAAAGGTAAAGTGGACAGGTCAGCCCTAACCTAATTATTGGGGGGGCACAACTTGTATGTATAAGAGGCCTAGCACCTAATTTGTACACACACTCATCAAGCTCTCTCTATAAAGTGCACAAGTCTGAGAGTGACGCGGCTACAAGGAGAAGTGACACAACTGCAAGGAAGGGTATCTTAGTAAAGGTGAAGGACTATCTTGGTATAAGTGGTAAGCTACTCTATTCTGGTTAGGGTTTCTGGTGGATCTTCTGTTTGGTGAGATCTCTCTTGTGAGAGACACTGTACTTAGTTATTGAATCTATATTAAAGAAGTTTTGTTGCGTTTTTGTCCCCTTGAGGGTTTCCTAGGATAAATGTTTGTGTACTCTATGATTGTGTTTCTCTCGGTGATCCTATCTATGCTATGGTTATCTAGTAAATTGAAATGTAACCTAATAATAGCTTAAACTTTAACACAGTTTCAGAGTTAAGCTGAAGAGAGCATCTTTCACAGGAAAAAGAAAAACAACATTGTTTTAGTACAAGAAAATTAGGGCTTTTTATTAAAGAGGAATTTCAATCCAAAGATCATCTAGAAAAGTGCGCCCTAGCCTAAGGAACTCATTGGCACCTTCAGTGCACCTTTTCAATGGACATAACTCCCAGAAAGTGAAACCCTAGTTTTCACTAGTACCAGAAAACCAGAAGTACCAGAAAACCATAAGTACTAGAAAACCAGGATACCAGAACCAGTTCGAGAAGTACCGGTCCAGATTTTCGCAAGCTCAATTTCAAGGGGTAAAATTTGGAATTTTCAGAAACTGACTATACCAGCATACTCGCCTCAGTCCAGCACATATTTTGGTGAGTTCAGTTTTCAGATCCAAGAATTTTGATTTTTCTATTATTTCTATAGCCATTTCTACTGCAAGAAAGAATGGCTACCGATATGAGGGTAGAAGACAAGTTGGAAGGATTTCAAAACTTCAGATATTGGAAGCATAGGTTGCAAATGATTCTAGATGAGAATGATCTCCTAGAACATGTTATAGTGGGTGTACCAGAACCAGAGGAAGAAGAGAAAAAGAACAAGCATAAGAAGAATGAAAAGAAAGAAAAGAGAATCATGCCAGATTCAGTAAAGGACCTCATATATCCGAACTACAGACATCAAGGCAAATGTATGAAGCACTCAGTGGGTTATATGAAAGCAAATACATTAGCCGAAATTTCTCCTTAAGAAATCAACTTCATAATATGAAGATGGAAAACTTAGAATCTGTCACATCCTATATTATGAGAGTTTCTCAGATTAGATATCAACTTGCAACTATTGGATATGTCATTAGTGACAAAGATCTTGTAACCACAACCCTAAATGGGTTTCCAACATTTTGGATTTATTTTGTACAAGGATTTTGTGCAAGAAGCAAGTTACCCAAGTTTGATAAGTTATGGGCAGATTGCACACACAAAGAATCTATACTTGCAGACCAACATAAGAGATTAATTGTTAACGAAGAGGAAGCTCTTACAGTTCAAAAGAATAGAAGAATTTCCTTCAGGAAGAACAATAAAGAAGCTAAGCCTGTAAGAGTTCCAGATAAGAAGAAAGATGTTTCAAATATCATATGCTACAACTGTCAAACGTTGGGACACTTTTCCTATGACTTTCCTCAAGTAAAAGGGAAAATAAAGTATCAAGCACATGTGTCAGAGGAAGAGGAATATCCTCCCTCAAATAAAGGTTTAGTAGAAATTGAGGATTATGTACTTTAAGTTGAAGATAGTTGATCTGAAGAAAGATAACAAATGGCGGAGTCTGTGGAGCCTCCCCCCGCAAAAACAAAAGATAAGTATTCATGTTTATTCTTAGTATCTTGTTTACTTTAATACTTTATCATTACAAGTTAGATTTTTGTGAGAATGTTAATCAACCTCATT
>SNQJ01S0007512.1:63274-81273 GCA_010110895.2 Picea sitchensis | reverse complement strand
TAAGGGAAAATTTGGTAATTTCATAGCTAGAGTGAAAAAGAGTTCAAAAGTCTTATTCATGATTAGGGTTTTAGATGTGTACATGGTTGAACAAGTTTTGCTTAAGAAAAGATGTGTACTACTCTGATAGAAATCATGATATATTTTATTTGATTACTTCTTATTGTTACTAACTGATTGACTAAGTGACATATCTCAGAAAGAATATTGTAAGTAAGTTTACAAGTCTCGGAAGAAAGAACTTATGCCTTGACTTGCAGAAGTTAGACATCATGAGAAGAACTTATTATATGGTGACAGTTAGTAAAGACTAGACAATATCCAGTATTTATATAGGAGCAGGAGGCTCCTAAATATGCAGAACAAAAATGTTCAAGATGAAGAGAAAGATGGATACTCAGATATAGTTGATGAGATGTAGGTAACTGCATGTTGTTCAAGTATCGTTCTTATAGATGCAGAGGGAGAAGTTTGATCCAATATGAAGTCAAAAAGAAAGAAATGTTCGAACTCAAGAAGGCACCCAAGATATTACAGAAGAAAACTTCAAGGATGATGATTAGAAGC
Source organism: Picea sitchensis (assembly GCA_010110895.2). Taxonomy (NCBI): domain Eukaryota; kingdom Viridiplantae; phylum Streptophyta; class Pinopsida; order Pinales; family Pinaceae; genus Picea; species Picea sitchensis. The sequence continues at coordinate 80,706 of SNQJ01S0007512.1, read as the reverse complement.
TCTTAGTTTGGTTCAAGAGGGATCTATGTCTCCGAGTTCAAAATGGAGGATCGTGATTTGGTGCAGTTAGAAAAGCAATGGTCCATGGAACAATTTACTCATTGGATGAGTAATGAGATATTTTGATCAAGATGAAAGTTATCCAGTAGATGGATGGTGCCCAACAGATGGGCAACATGGTATTATACCATGGAAATATTTTGGACCACAAGAAGATTTTTTTTAGATCCCATAGCAAGACCTTCATAGAGAAGGAAGATACCTTCGTAAAGAAGGAATGAGCACTCCCATGGGAAGATACCTTCATAGAGAAAGAGAAAGAGAAGAGAACTTCGTAGAGAAGAAAGAGACCTTTGTAAAGAAGGAAGAGACCTTCGTAGAGAAGGGGAATGAGAAATTTTCCAAGGTTGGCCTTTGTCCAAGTGTTGAGTTTTGGATACTCTAGGGACATGCTAGATTACCCTCGTAGAGAGGGGTGTGACCACCCTCATAGAGAGGAGTGTGTATGTTTATCCAAGGGGTAGAGGGAAGATACTCTCCTCTAGCCAAGGATTGAGTAGCCTGGAACACAAACCTTGACCATGTGGAATGGTTAGTTGGCTCTTGAGGTTTGTGTTGTGATCCTACGTGGATCATGGAAAGGGAGTCTAGTCTTGTCCAGGCTAGCATCTTAGCTTCTCTAGTTCATGTGGGATGACTAGGAGTGAAGCTATGGTAGTAGTCCTCCCTAGTGGATGGGTGAGATAGATGACTACAGGAGAGGGGAGAACATAAAAGGAATGGAAAAAAGAATATAATATCTTCTCTGTGAAGATAAGAAAGAGTATCTTCTGCATGAAGATGAAAGAAAGAAAGAGTATCTTCTGTGCCAAGATAAAGAGAACAAAACTTCTTTAATATGGATTCATGGAGAACCAGTCAGTGATCATGATGCCATATGACCAAGTGGATTATATTGATGCCTCATGTTGCTCAGTTGATGATGTTATCCAGTTGATGTTGTTGTCCATTTGATGATGATTATACAGTTGATGATATTGTTCAGTTGATGATGACATCCAGTGACCTGTCAAAAGATAAAGAATATCCTTCTTGTTAAAAGGGAGTGTTGAAATATTATGTAACTACAAATATTATTCTTATCCCATTTTATGGATAAAACAAAAGATAATATATATATATATATATATATATATATATATATTATATTGACAAGTCAGCCATATTGTGCTTAGACAAGACAAATGTAAATTAGAAAGGTAAAGTGGACAGGTCGGCCCTGACCTAATTATTGGGGGGGGGGTGTTTATAAGAGGCCTAGCACCTCATTTGTACACACACTCATCAATCTCTCTCTATATAGTGCGCAAGTCTGAGAGTGACACAACTACAAGGAGAAGTGACGCAGCTACAAGGAAGAGTATCTCAGTAAAGGTGAAGGTTATCTTGGTGAAGGGCTATCTTGGTCCAAGTGGTGCACTATTCTATTCTGGTTAGGGTTTCTAGTGGATCTTTTGTTTGGTGAGATCTCTCTTGTGAGAGACATTGTACTTGGTTATTGAATCTATATTAAAGAAGTTTTGCTAGGTTTTCTTCCCCTTGAGGGTTTCCAAGGATAAATGCTTGTGTAATCTATGATTATGTTTCTCTTAGTGATCCTATATATGCTATGGTTATCTAGTAAATTGAAATGTAACCTAATAATAGCTTAAACTTTAACATCCTTCGTATATATAGGAGACCAATGGGTACAATTACAATTAAAGGGTTTAGCTGACAACATTGATATTGAAATTGAAATGTAACAGTTTAATGTCTATGACTTCTAGGACTTAACATGGTGCTTTATCTAAGTCTTAAAATGCCCCTCCCTTTCAAATACGTGTTTCCCTCAACACTTGACTAGTTGTGGATGTTTTTGCATGAATAACTCATCTTCCCATGTCACCTATTCTATTGGTAGCTTATTCCACTTAATGAGGTACTCAGTAATTGGTCAATTTCACAGTTGCTTGATCCTTGTTTCAAGGATTGTTTTTGGTTCTAGTATGATTTTCCCTTATTCATTAATAGCATTGGAATATTGAGAGGGGGGGGGGGTGAATCAATATGAGCACTTTATTCCACTTTTAACCACAATATATATTATTTTAACTTATTCAACAATGTTCATCAATTCATCATCAATGCAGTATCTATGAATGCATTCAATATTTCATAAGCATATAATCATAAGCATCATAGAATCAACAACATCACAAAAAGTACATAGTACAACAAAAGTTTACGTGGAAATTCAATGCGGAAGAAAACCACGAAATTATTTTCTTATATGTCAGAAGAAATACATTCATAGGAAGCACCAACTTCCTTGTTTTMTAGCTACAATTGGAAGGAAGCTACAACCCCTTGGTTTCTCAGGCTCCAACCTGAAGGAASCTACAAATCCCTAATTCTCTAGCTCCAACCAAAATGAGGCTACAACCCCTTATGTTCTATGGCTACAACCCCTTATGTTCTATGGCTACAACCCCTTATGTTCTATGGCTACAACCACCTAGTTCTCAGGCTCACACCTAAAGGGATCTCCAACTCCCTGATTCTTGGGCACCAACCGGAAGGAGGATACAACCCCCTTTCCTTGCCCCGTCTTGCTGCCCTGAAATATAAGTGTAGGCTAACTGTCACTACCACAATCACTGCCACTGTAACTGCCACTGTCACTATCACTTTCACTGTCACTGCCACATCAACGTGTCTAACCAATCACTATAACAACAACCTATCCAACCAATCATTGTCTCATCCATGAAACTAGATCCACTCTCATCTGCATGCAACTCATGCCAAGATCACCAAGAGCATATATGAAACCATATGTTCAACATCACCAACACATGCCTCTACAAATCATGTACCAATATCACCACATACCATCAAAATATATGTGTCTGAACCAAGTACCAACATGTACCATGCATCAACATGTACCTCAACTTGTACCATCAACCATGTACCATAACAAGTACATCAACCATGCACCAAACATGTATCATCAAACATGTACCATAACAATTGCATCAACTATACCAAGTATCAATCATGTACCATACCATGTGCCAACCATGCACATCAACAACCTATCATAGCCTTTACCAACAACCTATCACATTAATCCCATCAACCAATCATATTTGATTACATAGATCTCATACCATCTGTCACAAGTGTATATCTCAAACCATGTACAAATATGTCTCGATAATCATGTGCCATACATATACAAACATCCATGAACCATGTATATTGAACCCTCACATCAACCATTCATCAAACCCTCACTGTTATGAAGCCTCAATCTGTACCAATAACTTCAACAACACACCTTAACCAAAAAATCTCAAACATGTACCAAGGGATACAAGATATGACTCAAAAATATACCCAATAAAGTGTGCCAATAATAAACAACAAGGGTACCATCAATGTACCTATGTAGATATGCCTCATGAAACATATACCATACAACCAATAGTCTCTCAAGGGAAAATACTCAATCTCCTATATCCATATCCCAAGCAATCACCAAAATAACAACTTCAATACTAGCATATAACATACATTTTGTTACTATAGATAGCTTTGTTTCACCTTCACACTATAAGACCTTCCTATAACGTCTCCTCATCTCCTACAACCTGCAACCCATCTCATCTTTCATATTAGGTAGTGCCTCACGAGACGAAGCTAGGTGTCACGCGGATACACACGTTACAGGTTGTAGGCAACCCGCATGGATGCCTCACGGGATGTCTACTCTTGGACCCATGAGGATGACCCTAATGGTTTTTCATGATTTTATCGCTCTCTAATGCAACTACGAAACTTTGCAGTCACTCTTCCTTCGCTTACTCAGACTTGCACAACTTTAGATATATCAATGAGTACCCGCAATAAACCTTTCACAAAATAGACATTCAATGTGCTCAATAGGTGTTAATGGGAGTCTCTTTCTCTCTTATTAATACTCTCCAAGTGCCTTCCTTTAGGGGTCATCTTCTAACTATTTTACCCAACTTCCCTCTTTTAGGGATAACCCACTTTCTTGTTGCAACTACTTTACCCATAATTAGTAAACTCACCACTTCTTGTTGCAACTAATTAATTTTTAATTATTTTCTTATTTCAACAACTTTACCCATAATTAACTCCTAGTTGCAACCACTTTGACTAGTAAACTTCTTGACGACTTTCTAGGAGCTTCTAAAATAATTGACTTCTTTGTTGACCTTCTAGGGGCTTCTAGAATATTCTCGAGGGTCCTCCAACTTCACAAAGCCATATATCCTCAACCGTGAGGAACCATGTGACATACCATGTATCACCATAAATGAAACGACATGTACTATCCATCTATGATAGTATTACCTTCAAATTCATTGATCTTCATGTCTGTATTCCTCATACAAACTTGGGTTCCTTAACCACACCTCTTGGGCTATCAAAATTTTCTACCAAACTTGCTTCAAGGGTTGACATCAATCTCTAAGGGTTGACATCAATATACAAGATCAATATCCAAGGGTTGACATCAATGACAACCAACTATCAAAACCAATTGTCCAACAAATAACTGGTAAAATAGTTTGAATTAGGATCGTATCGCCTAATACCTTCTTCAAACAATAAACATGGAAAACTATATCTATACATGAAGATGAAGGCAACTACAATTTGAAAGCCATTTTTCGAATCCTCCACAACACCTTATAGGGACCATAGTACTTGGGTGCCAATTTATTGTCTTTCTTTGTTTCTTGAGGGACATCTATTTGTATGGTTTTAGCCTAAAAAATTACACAATCCATTGCTTTAAATTCCCTTTCATTACGATGTGGATCTGCTTATTGTTTCATCCTATTTTTTTCTCTAACCAATTTTTCCTTCAATAGTTTGAGAACCTCTTGTTGATGCTCTATGTGGTCCTCCATTGCTTGAATATTCATTTTCCCTCTCAACAGTGATGTGATATATGGAGGATGATATCCATAAAGTGGCATAAATGTGGACATTTTTTATGAAGTATGGAAGGACATGTTGTACCACCACTATGCCAAAGGAAACCACTTGACCCATTGTGTTTGTTTATTGGATGCAAAGCAATGAATATACCCTTCTAGAAATTTATTCACAATCTCAGTTTTCCCATCAAATTGAGGATGGTAAAGAGGAGTTATGAGGCAATTGAGTACCCACACAAGAAAATATTTCAATTCAAAAATTACTAGTGAAAATTAGATCTCTATCATTTGCAATAATCTTGGGGATTCCATGTAGCTTCTGAATTGTTTCCATAAATGTTGTGTATATTGTACTTGGTTTAAAAGGATGATAAATAGAGAAAAAATGGGCATACTTTGTGAATTGATCCACTATTACCATGGAGAAATCATTTCCTTTGGAATTAGGTAGACCAATAATAAAATCCAATGGAACCTCTTCCTAATGTTGACTTGGTATGGTTAATTGTTGTAGGAGACGTGGGGTCTTTATTGTCTCTCCCTTATTCTATCGGTAGACCATATATCCAAGCACAAAACTTTGAACATTAGTTTTAAAACCTTCCCAGAAAAAATCCTTCTTGATCATGTGGCAAGTTTTCATGAACCCTGGATGTCCTCCTATATGAGAAGTGTGAAATTCCAAAAAGATCTTATGTTTGAGTTGGGAATTCTTACATAAATATAGGCGATCATGATACCACAATAAATCATTCTTCCTCACAATTTTATCTAATGGGCTTGGGTCCTCTTGTATTTATTGAATTATATTTCATACCTTCCGATTTGGCTTCCATTGTATCCTTGATTCTTCCACCAAATTAGATTGTGGAATGGAACTAGCACACAATAAGTCATAGGTGTCTTCTTCTTTCCTTGAAAGTGCATCAACCTTACCCCATATTTCGTTTTCCTTTTTTGCGGGTAATTTCAAAGTCATAAACTAGCATTTTTGTAACCCATTTTTGTTTCTCTTCTAAAAATAATCCTTGTTCCAAGAAGTACTTCAAACTATCATGATCTGTTTTTACCTTGAAGTGTCTTCCGATTAGGTAAGGGTGTCATTTCTTAACTGCATGTAATATGGCCAAATTTTCCTTTTCATAAATGGTTTTGAGTAATTTATTTCCTTCAAGTTGATTTCTTTCAAAGGTGAGGGGCCTTCCTTCTTGCATTACAATTGCACCAATGCCATGTCTTGAGGCATGACACTCCACAATACAGGTTTTTGTGAAGTCAATCATGGCCAAGACAAGAGTTGTATGCATAGACTCCTTATGTTTTTCAAAAAATTTGTTTTCTTTGTGAGTCCAAGAAAAAGCCTTTGTTTTATATAACACTATTAAAGGTGTTGTTGTTTGACCATAATTATTAACAAACTTTTACAGTAATAGCCCGTCAATCCTAAGAGTCGTCTAATATTCTTCAAGGTTTTTGGAATTGGCCATTCCATTATAGATTTAATTTTGTTAGGGCCAACTTTGGCATCTTCATGAGATACAATATGACCCAAATATTCCACTTCTTGAACCCCAAAGGCACACTTGGAAGGATTTGCATATAGTTGTTGCTCTTCCAATAGTTTTAAGATCAAGTCAACATGTTTTAATGATGCTCATACCGAGATTAGATGTAGATTAATAAATCATAAAAAAATATTGACACAATTTTTTTGAGGAATGGTTTGAAAACATAATTCATCAAGCTTTCAAATGTTGAAGGTGCATTAGTAAGGCCAAATGGCATTACCAAAAACTCATAATGAACTTCATGTGCTCTAAAGTATTTTTGGGAGATTCCTCTTGCCTCATTCTAATTTTATGATAAACAAAATGGAGATCCAACTTGGTAAATAAAATCACTCCTTGGGATTCATATATTAATATGAAACTCATCTTCAATGGTCATTCCATGTTGGGTTGATTTATACTTGGTTGAAATTTTTTCCTCTACCCATGGACCATATTTAGTTTTCTCATGCTTGATGGGAATTTTTCCCTTTCCTATAGGCCATCCACAACATTCTATTGCTTGCTAGGCATTTTTCCTTTTCCCACAAGCCATCCACAACATTCTATTACTTGTTGGGCATTTTTCCTTTGCGTGCAATCCATCCACAATGTTTTAATGTCACAAGTTGTTCACATCACTCTACAACTTGATAATACGTTTTTGTTTTAACTGAATGCCTCCACTCACTTGTTGGTATATTATTTCTAGCCCGCAATCTATAAATTTGTGGCTATTACACTATAACCCCTTCATCGTGCATACATTATTTTATGACCCAAGGGGAGCATATATAGGGCTAAATGTATATGATATGACCCCCAGGGGGGGCATATATGGGACTAAATGTACATGTAATGTGTAAATATATAAGTTATAGGGTCATCCTAATAGTAAAGGGGACTCATGTGCAAGTGTGAATAGGTATATATAGAGATCATGTATTCATTATTGGAGAGATGTGAATTGTGGTGTATAAAGGTATTTGATTATTTGGAAGAGGTTCTCTTGTTATTTAAGGAGTTATTGTGTAACTCATCTATTTTGGAGTTGTGCTCCACACTCACATTGTGTACATGGTGTGTACTTCTAATATGTTATGATAATTTAAGCATTTGGATCATTACATTTGGTATTAGAGCATTGATCCTAAGGTTTTGCTTCCTCAAGCAAGTCATCTTGGAATTTTCGCTATAACTTTTTTTTCAGGGCCACTTCATTCGCTATAACTTAGTGAATGAATGATTAATATGAATACATTATGTGTTGGTTATGTGCACATGAGGAATAGTCTAATGAACGAAGTATGTTGAATATGATGAATGTCTCCCATTCCTCCATGACTACGGAAACCTGGTGTTGAATATGATGAATGTCTCCCATTCCTCCATGACTGCGGAAATCTAGTTCCTGCAGTCCCCATAGGTACCTCGGGTGAGACTTCACTTGCTTGCGGGTGATGTCGAAAGGGACGATATATTTAGGGTTTTGTTGGTGATTTAAAGTTGAACTCGGGTCTGCCCACTTCGTGCCAACAAATGGTTATGTTATCGGGACTGGGATCTGCGACTAAGGGGAATGTGGAGACCTACTAAGGAGGAGATTGGAATGGTTGGACTCGAAGGAGATCGAGTTTTTTGTAGATCAGAACAAGAACCCATAGATCAGTGCAGAGAAATGACTTCAGAGGTATGTTTTTACAGATTTGCATGAATTTTTCTTTGCTGATTTTCTGAATATTTTGGCAGACTGGATCCAGAGATGGGTTGAACAGAACGGAAGATTATGCATTGTTTCTCTGAAAAATTGGACTCCTGAGTTAATTTGGCAAGTCAATACTATAAGTAATTGGGTATCACACGCAGTTGATTTCTGGTTGGATAGTATACTGGGAGGTTACATTATTGAATTTGCTATAGATTGTACTCAGTCGTATAGTGTTGCTGGAAGGGAATTTTTTAAGGGACCACGCATAAGATACTTGAAGTCACTATCTACTTGGATTAATATGTTGTTGTGTGATAAGGGAGTTATGAATATGGAATCTGATTGCCCTAGCAACTAAGTGCTTTCGCGCATAAGGGGGGTTGGGGAATGAAAAAGGAATGGTCTGAGTGTTGCAGGAAGAATGAATGAGGAATGGATGGGCTGAGGATGGTGAGATAAGAGTGTGAAACTAACGAAGAGATTGGATTATTGCGCAATGGTAAGATATTTAGGCCAAATAGGAAGAGGATTGTGGTTGATAGAGAGGAGAAGCACAGTGGGTTTGAAGAGAGAGATACTGGCATAATACTCTAGATCATACTGTGCCCAAAAGTTCAACTCAATCTAGTAGAAGAAGATCCCACTCAGGACAGAATTTTTGTCGAACCCACGACCCCTTGTGCGTCTCCAAGGTCTGAAGAAACATTATCGATTGTCATTAGTAAGGGAAGTAAGGATAGCAGCCAGAACAGTGGAAGTAGTACAATAACCCAACTTCAAATAGTATCACCAAGGAGGAATATTGTGAAGAATATGATGGTGGGAATAGATCCTACTTTAAGAATCCAAGGAGGAATATTGTGAAGAATATGATGGTGGGAATAGATCCTACTTTAAGAATTTTTATCTTTCACGCAGTCGGTTCAGAAGATATAGAACAACATTTGTTCATTTTGTGAAACAATATGAACTATGAAGAACGTCCAGGACGATTATGTGAAGAATATTGCAGTTGACAACGACATTCAGAGACCATGGATTAATATGGTACATGAAATATCAGACTACTACACCTGTGGGACAAACTAGAACATTGGAAGATGTAGGAAAAACTATATTGAAAGAGTTCTAGAAACCTAAGTCTAAGTCACAGTGCATTACATAGCTAAAGGAGATCAAGCAGATAGTGAATGAATTAGTGTGGGATTATGATCAAAGATTTAAGATACTGAAGGAGCAAATGAATTTTCAGATTCCAGATGAACAACATAGGGATTGGTTTATTGCGAGATTGTTGCCGCATATACACTACCCTTTGACACAGCAGAAGATCATGTCACAGTCAAAAGCCTTATAAATTGCTATGAAATTGGAAGCATCCCTTGTAGGAGAAAGTGGCGCGGGGATGACTCAAGTTCAGCCACAGTTAGAAGTGTTGAATATTCAATTGCAAAAACTTGCGAAAGGAAAAGAAAAGCGCAAGGAATTATGGTGTGTCACATGTAGAACAAAAGGTCATCACAAGAACAAATGTCGAGCTTTTCAACAGTGTTTGAATACATGAGATCTGAATCCATTAGGAGTATGGTGTAAGATTTGCAAGACGATGGGTCACCACCCTACTGCTTGTCCATTAATGCAGAAATATAAGAGAACTACAAAAAACTTGTTTTGTAAATTTTCTAAGTCAGTAGGACATGAAGAGAAGGGTTATTGCGCATTTGATTTGATGAGAGAGTGCACCACAAATGCATATAGAGTCTAGGGAGAAGAATTTGGAGGAGGAGCTCTGCATGATAATACTCCAAGAGGTTATAATCAATGAGGAAGAGAAGGGTTCAAAGGCCACGTAAGAGGAGGATTCGACAAAGGAGGAGGACCAATTATATGTTATAAATGTAATCATCATGGACATTTGGCGCAAGACTATCTGAATCCCTGCACAACGTGCACATATTGTAGATAGCTAGACCATGCAATGGAGGATTACCCAGAGTTGATCGCAAAGTGGCAAGAAAAGAGGAACTGGAATGTAGAGATGATAGCAGCAGAGGTTTGCGACGAACAACCCAAGACAACAATGATTACACAGGGAGGAACAACAATTGGAGCTAATGCGACAAATCAAGGAAATAGGATCCATTAGTGGGTCAGGAAAGCATCATAACCTCCTCTGTTGTTTGACCCTAGAAAGGAGAAAGAGACATACGCAAGCAAGGAAGCAAGTGATCGCACAAAATTGATAGCATCGACTTCGACCGTGCCACGCTTGTATGACAGATCGCCAGTATATGATATGCCACCAATCTATGGCCATTCAGAAAGGCAAGTTAACAAGGTAAACACTTCGAAAAGTTGTTTAGAGATAATGACGGATGATTATTCTTTGAGTATGCTGCGTGGAATGAGAGACCGTTTCACCCAAGAGAAAGATATACCTTTTTCACACTGAGCAGTTAACTAGGTGCATCTCAAGAAAAGAACGACTAGGGAGTTTTGACTCAATGCGCAGATAGGAGACTACGACATGGACAATATTATTTTGGATTTAGGCTTCGATGTGAATGTCATTCCAAAGTAGATCTGGGAAATGATGGGTAAGCCAAAGTTGATCTGGTCTCCCATTCAGTTGAGGTTAGTAAATCAGCATAAGATTGTTCCAATTGAAAGGTAGACATGGGTAAGTGTTAGTATTGATGGAGTGCACAACTTGGCCGGTTTTGAAGAGATAGGGATAGAGGATGGTAGCACCCCTTACCCAACACTACTTGGACTTGATTGGGCCTTTGACAACCAGACTATAATTGATCTAAAGAAGAGACAAATGATATTTGAAGTAGAAAACTTGAAGGTTACTGTGTCGTTGGATCCTACTGAAGGAAGAAGATATGTAGAACCAATAAAGGGAAAAGAGTTTGATAACATGTATAACATGACCACATGGATGGACAATTATGTGAATCCTACAACTGATGGTGTACTTAGTTGAAGAAGTATTAGTTTATGCGCGTCAAATTCAGAAGAAGCTTTGGAGAATTGGCAATAGAGATTGCATGAAGTGTCTACAAGGAAATGTGCTCAGATCACCCCGCGCGTTGCGATGTATTAGAACTGATGTATGTGATCCTCTGACGTATTATAATGTCCCTTTCCAAATGACTACATGGATGATGATGGATTAGCCTATACACTCTCCCCGTAGGCTATAACCAGTGGGAAAGGGGAGATTATGTAGATTAATTGATGTCACTAGCTTATTAAAGCTAAATCCTAAAGAGACATTAGTTAATTAAAATAAGGTTATAAAGTGAATCTATGATTAATAAAGAAAATAACCTTAGAAGTCACTTTAATTATTGTCAGTGATGGGCCTTGTTGACCACCTATTTCGACTAGGGGTCAACGTCATGTACCATGAAGCTATGTACCTTGTGGTACAACATATTTTGAAGACTTATGGCTCAGTAGGGCAAATTTTTCCCCCAACACGTCTTTCTATGTACTTGGAATGTCCACTCCCCTGCGTGGGATAATAATGTAATAGGTCAAGATGAGTCAATTGTTAGTTAGTTTCCTAGGACTTTATCATTAGGGAAGTCCTTTCATCGAGTGTTTTTTTTCCTCAGGTAATTAATCTTGCCTACCAGGCAATTTTAATTATCCTTGAGTTTTTCACTCACAAAATCCTCCAAAGTGGTGAAATGTGTTCTAATGATCAATCCCATGGGGTGACTAAGGTTCAAAAATGTTGTAAAATACCATGCTAGACATCTCCTAGAGTCTTGTTGTAAAATACCATGCTAGACATCTCCTAGAGTCTTGTGGAATGTTGTAAAATACCATGCTAGCATTCTTTATTTCTAGCATTCTTTATTTATTTGAACATAATTGGTCTAAGTGTAAAGTTATTTCTCATACTTATTGTGGATATCTCATAACATTGTTTCATTCTTGTATAATTATATTTTTGTTGTATATCTCATTAACTCAATTTTGGGATAATATTTAGGCACTAGTCTAATTGTTGATTTACAAATAAAGGGTTTGTTTGTCATTAAAGGAACTACACATTTTCATTTGTTGTCTGTCATTGGGTTGGGTTTTATTAATTAAGAATCAAATTAACTCCTAGAATTGAAATAAACTTTCACATAGTTTAATAGGGTCTACCCCCTTTGGCTTCCCTAGGAGTGAGCCTACACGAAAGGAGTCCAGATTGAGGTGACAGTGAGTCTGGATCCAGGTTTGTGCCTCCAAGGACACACCAAGTGGGTTGGAGACTTCTCCACATTTGTAGATGTGTATTAGGACAGTAACATATTTGGCGTCGTTGCCGAGGACAAGTCTTTCTATTCTCAGAGTACGATTTCTTTTGGTTTTCCTTTTTTATTTTTTCTTTGTTTGATACTTTGTGTTTGTTTAGAATAAACTTGATCATCTGGCAACTCCACTTCAAAATAATTTGACAAAGTATTCTTCAAGAAAGAACTCACAACTTGCTTAGCTTCATCCTTTAACTTGAAAGGGTTTTTGGAGGAAGTTAGCCAAGCTTTATTCTTGTAGGATCCTTAATAATGTTTGTGTCCAAGTCCATTTATGTAGAACTTTCTCTTTTGTTTAATGAACCTAGTTTAGAAATGGATGATATTCTTAGACCTATTAATTTTTCTGTAATAAGTGATTATCAACATATGATTCCAGAAGAATCTTTACAAAATTTGCCTTGCTTTGAAGGTGATAATGTGGTTGATGCTAGACATCATGTTAGGAATGTCTCTCATTGCATTGTTGAATAGTGTAACAATGCCTCTTATGAAGATGTGAAAATGAAATTGTTTATATTATCCTTTGTTGATGATGATCTTGATTGGTTTACAAAACTCAAGGATAAGCAGGTTAAAACTTACAATGAATTGATTGATGCTTTTATGGGAAAATGGAAGGAGAAGAAACCTCCATATATAAAATAAATCAATCCAAATAGTAAGATAGATACTTCACCATATTCCATTTATAAGCTTAAAGAAATCATCGAGGCCATGTGGTTTTCCCATGCAATATAGTGTGAGGCCATGCAATTTTCCCATGCAAAACAATTTAAGGCCATGGAAGAACAGTTGGAGGCCATGGAGGCTCGCCTTGCAAAGGAAGAAGCTTGTATTGAATATTCACACCCTATAGATCCTGAGCTTCACAGTGAACAAGAAAGGGAATTTCACCTGGAAGTTCTGGATGAACTCTTAAATGAGTCATTTATTGATCAAGGGAAAATTGAGTTTGAAGTTGTTGAATATCCAAGTAATTCGCATCCCCACCTGCCTCCCGAAGAACCCATCTCTTTAGAAAATATCTTTGACAACCTTGATGGAAACAGTGAAGCAATTTCCTTGACAATTCCACTTCCAACCTCTCACCCATCAGATGATTCAATACAAGATAATAGGAACATGGAAGGAAATTACAGTTTACAAATTCCAAATAATTACGAACAGTGGTTGGGCTTCCACCATGACAGTCATATGCAGAAATTCACAAAAAATTTACAAAGTTGGCCAAATTTCAAAGTTTGGTTGAAAAAAGGAAAAAACATGTTGCTTGGGTGGTCTATTCTCTAGAAAATCTCCAAGTTGATAAAACTTGGAAAAGGATCTTCAACGAGTCACCATGGACAAGGACTTTTTAGACACCTGGGATCTTACCTCATCCATAATATGGTCGGTCATAATTCTTTACACCTTAGCCACTTGGATGGTGAGCCCATGAATATTCCAAGGAATGGGAAACAACTCAAGCTATTTTTCAGATTATCAGCAACCTGGTGTCTGAAGGGGCACCCTTTGTAACGTATCTCTAACATGTTTCCTTTGATTCTTTCAATTTCGTTATTTATTTCAGTAATGTGTATAACTCAGTGTATAGACATTTCATTTATGTGATTATTGTCAATAGCATTTCATTTATTGATTATTCTTTTTACACATGTATTTATGTTGGAAATTGGTGACCAATTTGTTTTGTAGATTTTGAGATTTTTGCATGCTCTCCTTCCCAAAGATCAAGCACATGTCCCCATGTGGAGCCATATGTTGACCACCTATTTTGACTGGGGTCAACGTCATGTACCATGAAGCTATGTAACTTGTGGTACAACATATTTTGAATACTTATGGCTCAGCATGACAAATTTTTCCCCCAGCACATCTTTCTATGTACTCAGAATGTCCGCTCCCCTGCGTGGGATAATAATGTAATAGGTCAGCATGAGTCAATTTTTAGTTAGTTGCCTAGGACTTTATCATTACATAAGTCCTTTCATCGAGTGTTTTTTTTTCCTCAGGTAATTAATCTTGCATACCAGGCAATTTTAATTATCCTTGAGTTTTTCACTCACAAAATCCTCCAAAGTGGTGAAAGGCATTCTAATGATCGAGCCCATGGGGTGACTAAGGTTTAGAAATGTTGTAAAAGACCATGCTAGACATTTCCTAGAGTCTTGCGGAATTCTGTTAAGTTTTGATAGGTTTTTTTTAATTACTAATTTATTTATTTTATGTAAAATGTAATAATTTGGTCCTTGGGGATTTTGTATAGGGATGTGGGTACTCAAATCAAATGTTAGATGACCCCCTACACCCTTGGATAAATTTTCAGCTCAATTGGACAAGTTTTTCTAGGTCATTGTCCATGAGGAGTCCAAGTCAGTCAAAAGTCAACATTTAATTGGCTAAGGTAAAAAAGCCAAATTTTGTAAAAGTGACTAAAGTCATGAGGGAAACTGGGGAAATAATTTCTAATGTATTTCCTAAGTTGGAAAAGTGATTTTCCACTTAAAATACTCCCCTATGCTAAGTCAACAACCAAAATTCATGACTCCTTAGTGAAAAGTGTGACCCCTTGCTCATGAACTTAGGTAAAAGTAAAAAATAAAGTGAAAAGGTCAATGTTATCACTAGATTGCCAAGTGAAGGGGAAGATTCCACCAAGGCATTCCAATAAACACTAGTGGAAGAAGACATAGAGGAGGAATCTAACAATGATGAAGATCTCTGTGTGAAATATCAGGAATAAAAGACAGAGTGAGGAAACAAGAACTCCATGATAAATAATCTCCCAATATTGGTTTAGTCCTTATTGTTGTCAACCTGGATTCTCAGGAAATGTTGTCCAAACAAAATGTTTGAAGGTTGTGAGCCAAGTTTGAGATCTATATGCACTTAGGTTTATTTGGATTGGGTATCTTGTGTAACCAATGAAATCATACATACTTACTTTGGTGCACATGGCAATTGTCGTGATTTTAATTATGGATTACTTTTTATGCTACTACTATTGATGTAGTCGGAGAATCTTGAGAATGTTGACTTGCTCAAAGTTCCAATTGATGGTTTTTGGGGCCTATATTATAAAATCCTTACATGTTGGTTTGAATCAAAAGAAGTGAAGGTCTAAATTGATATAGTATTCAACCAATCTCATCATAAAATGGTACAATCCATCCATGCCATGTAGATAATTCCCACTATTTTCACTAATACCTATGTCAAAAAGTACCAATTTGAAGTGGACCATAATTTATGTTACATGTGGATCCTTTTACAATAGGAGGGGTTGTCCCAAATGAGCCAATGGAGCAATTAGATTTTATGTTAAACATCAAAAGGGTGGAGTGGGTTCCCAAGCATTAGAGCTGACAAGTGTGGAGTGAAGTGAGAACTATAGTGGAATACATATGAGAGCTAAAACAATTGAAGCTCCTTGTGGGTTCCTCGAACTTAGTGACGTAGAAGAAAATAAATACAGCATCTCAGGTATTGCAACATCCTCATGAGTTGATCAAGAAAAAGGGCACAAGATTATCAATGACCTTGAGAGAGACATAATCATTGCCATGGAGGAAAAGCAAGCTAGTGGCAATGAAGATGTTGATGTAAATGCATCATTAGAGTTCTTGGATCAACAATTCAACCTTGAAATGGGTATGGTCATTGCCTCGTTGAAGCCACTAATATGGGAATAGGGAAGCAAGATAGTGGAATCTCTACCCATTTCCCATGGGCTAAGGCATAGTCAGTTGAAGCACAAAACCAAGCTTTTCCCTCCTTAATGAGGCATGTATAACCCAATTGCTACATTGCATTCCATAGGTTCTGTGTTTAAATTTGAATTAGAGGAAAAGGAGCCTACAATGAAATTTAGTTAAGGGGCATCGATCTCTTTTGTGGGAGAGTGATAATTGATCTTTGAGATCCCACCAACCTCTTTCTTGAGCATGGAAAACAGGGTACAAGAGTGTGTCAAAGTCCAACCCATAATGGATCTGACAATGATATCGATGATTTCCACGAGCAATGAGATACATACTCACGACCAGGACTATACTATATGTTGGATTTACAATCACATACTATGGAGCTAAAGGATCTAGTCGGAAAAGTAGACAGTGAACACAAACAAATGCACATTAACTTTTAGAATATTGAAATGCAAATGAGAAATATGCAGACTGAGAGGGAAGTCGCCAAGAAGGTGCATAATACCCTATAGAAACAAGCATCATATGCTTGGATTGGAGAACGAGAAGTACTTTATGTAGTTGTCACAATACAAAGAATGAAGGAGAACACACAAATACTACCATGACAACACTTTTGTTGATTTTTTAAAATATTTTAACATTTTTAAAGTATTTTGTTGTAAATTTTCTTTAAACAAATAATAAAAATGAAATAAAAAAAAGCATTGATGGTACCTTATCCACCATAAAAGTAAATCACATTGGCTATATAGGATGCCCTTTACTTTTCATTGGAATAGAGCCACTAATACCATGTGGAGGTGCCCCCACCAGGCTCCTTGGGAACCCTTCCCCCCTCATCAATTACCCGCACTTCCTCTACCCCCATTCCCCATTTCCCCCACTAGAAAAATAAAATACAATGGTGACACCAACCTCCCCCTATTTTCAGATGAGGACAGAGCCATCAATGCCTTGTGGAGATCCCCCCATTAGATTCTACAAGAAACCTATCCACCCCATTCTCCCAACGCCAAATTCCCCTACCCTCATTCTCCTCTTTGACCCCCTTCCAATGCCACTTTCCTACATTATAAAGTTAAAATTATTAGACACGAAGTAGAAATAAATTTCATTTTTTT
>SNQJ01S0007512.1:38326-63224 GCA_010110895.2 Picea sitchensis | reverse complement strand
ATTTTCAGATGAGGACAGAGCCATCAATGCCTTGTGGAGATCCCCCCATTAGATTCTACAAGAAACCTATCCACCCCATTCTCCCAACGCCAAATTCCCCTACCCTCATTCTCCTCTTTGACCCCCTTCCAATGCCACTTTCCCACATTATAAAGTTAAAATTATTAGACACGAAGTAGAAATAAATTTCATTTTTTTAAAATATAACAATAGAAAAAAAAAAAGTATAAAAACACTCCATTAAATTTTATAAAAAAATTAACAAAAATAAAAATAAAGTACAAAACTTTAATCCAAAATAAATAAATAAAAATAATCACCATATCCCCTTACCTTTATCCCATCCCACCCCCAACGTGACCCTCCTTACCCCTTCCCGGTCCCAAACCCCCCACATGCCCCCCTTGTGAATCACATCCTTCCAATTTCCTACCCCTCTCATTCTAATACATTGTCTTCATTATTTGAAGAAAACATATTAAGATCCATTATGAATTGGATGGTGTAAGTGATGTTGAGGAATATCTTAATACCAAAGTCGGTGTGCTCAAAGTCAAAGACCAAACCCAAACCTCATCTACATCTCAATCATTTTTTGTCCTCCTTCACTACCAGTACAAAACACTCTCTACTATGTATAGCGAACTCAGAGGTTGCAGGATCGAATCTCGTTAAACCTTCTTATATGCATTTTTAATATTTTTTTGTGTGTATTAGAAATCCAAAACCCTAACAATATGATAACATAATGCTCAAAATTAAAACCAGGCTCCATCCTTTGATTCCAATCTAAATTGTGGAAGAATCACGGGCTAGATATTGTCTCGTTATGCCCTCTCTTTCACCTATGTTGTCGACAACAATTGATAGATTTTTTAATGTGTGAAAGAATGTAAATCGCACTACCACGCGTATTAAGAAGCCTCGAAAACCAATGTGCCACCGAGAAGGTGTCATTATGCTCGAAATGGGAACATCATTTGAATCGCTTGTAGAAGCAAGCATTGTGTGAATGCTCAAATAAAAAAGAACACAATTTTTAATGAGTAATAAATACAATGGTTTGGAGGTTGCCATTTCTCTTTGAGTGTTTTTAAGACATTTTGTATCTAAAGGGTTCAACTTTATTTACTTTACAGATCTACTATTAACATGTCTTCTTAGGATGTTATCTATGTTTGGAGTATTTAATGATAATGTTTTTCTCTAGAATATTGTACATCTGTAACTTTTTAAGTAGGATCTTATCATTTTAGTATTTCGGGTAAGATTTACAGGGATACATAAAGTTTTTTATTTACAAATTTATGTAATATGTATATTGTTGATATTGGATTACTTTATCATGTACAAATGTTTGTACTATTCTTAAATTGAAGCGTCTGATGCATTTTTGTATAGAGTTTATACTCGAGACTTCAGGTTAACATTTAGTATAGAATTCCAGCACTTTACTTGGGAAATTACATACTACATTATGTGATTTGTTTTGCATTAAACTTCACAAAAATGTAGCAAAACAAAAAATATTCTTATACAAGTTAATTTCAATAAAGAGTAGAGTGTCTAGCATGTACATGTACTATATGTTCACTTGGAGTCATCTTAAAAAATGGCCCATCAAAATCTCTAAAACATAAGGCCTCAGTGACGGTGCCAAACATTTTTCAATAAATTGCCTCATTTTTGAATTAGTAACCTTTTGCAATGATGTAGGCCTTGTACCAGAAATCACCTTCTAATTAATCTGAGCAACATTACGTCACTTGTTGTAAGGAATATCCAGAGTAATCATCTCCAGTATGCACATTCCAAACGAATAAACATCTACATGTTGATTATAATCCTCTTCATATAATTTGGGAGCCATGAATTCCGATGTACAAATGATAGTGTGTGCAGTGTGATCATTTGCCACTATAGTAGCAAAATCCAACTCCCCGGTATTCAGAACATCACTATTACCATTCATGGGTATATTGTTGCAATTCATATCTCTATGAATTATGCAAGGGTTATGATTATGAAGATAATTCAATCCTTCCAATATCTAACACACTCAATTCTCCATCGCCTTCATTGAGACATGTCGGTGCTTGGAGGGCCCCTTTTTATTATGTAGGTAAACTTAATATCTACTACATACAATACATCAATCAATTAGTCTTTTGGACACGGAGAAAAAGTGAGGTATGAAGGGAATGTTGAAATTATAAGGGTTTACCTCTCATTGGTTCTTAAAGTGGGCTTAGTGAGTTTTATTACATATAAATACATTATTATTAAGCAATGTTAAGTAAAATCCATAGCTTCACCAATAATGTGAATGACTTATCCATAACCAATTAGTATACTAAGTAATATTGAGAAAATAACAACTTCATGAAGAACATGGATGTCTTTTAAAAATAATTAAGTAAGTTAATGTTAGTAAATAGAAACATGTATTTAGAGACATGCATAGAGGGAAGATACATGGTGATTTAGGGGCTTCATGTAAGGTTTTTGCTTATTGATGGTAGTATTGTTTAGCTGGGCACAAATAGTTGAGATAAAAGGTTGCAATGTCAAACGTTGTTTGTTTTCTCAATGGATGGAGTGGTGAACCGTTCCATGTTGCCTTTATACAAGTTGAGACGCCTTGGGGGAATTAGCCAAACATCATCAAAATAGTGCACCAATTTCAAATACAGTCATTTTAATTCCAATATCTTTATAATCTCAATTAACAACATTAATATGAAATCTCCGTCGAAGTTCAAATACAATCATTTTAATTTCAATTTCTTTATAATCTCAATTAACAACATTAATATGAAACCTCCCTCAAATTACTTCGGCATTCCCATTCTCCCGATTGGAGGTATGCTAGTTATTTTGAAAGCATGTACTTAGGGATATCTTTTGCCCGAAACCTATAAACCAGGAAAAACCCGTCAACCAATATCACTACCTCCTTTACTCTCCACCTGTGAACCAATACCACTCCTTTACTTTGCACCTGTCCCCTGCCCTTTTTTTTGTTTTTGTTTGGATTGACCTCCCAAATACCACTCCAGCTGTAAACATCATCAATCCACCTATTCTTGTTGTCCCTTTCCTCCTGTGTTGTCTATCATCTGTCAGACCTCCTTTGTTGTTCGTCGGGATTTGATCAGATTAGATAAGCTCGGATCAGACTTTTTGCTATCTGATATTTCTTCTACTCATCTCATATCATCTTTTGTTGCTACCACCTCCAATGTGTATTTATAAGCAAAAGTATTTCATTATCCAAATATTTTAAATGATTTTTTAAATAAATAAATAAACGTTCTTACCTTGCTTCCTCTCTTCCAGTGAAGATCGATAGACATCCAAAATCCCCACAGTGACCCTATGAAACAAAGTAGAAGTGTCGTATGAATTCACATTTCCTGATAGCCAAAATTGCCTCATAAATTGTCCGCTGGAACGTTCCACTAGGTGCCACTCATGGACATATTCTTTGTGCCTTTTTCCGCTTATTCTTAAATTTCTTTTGTCTACCAATTCGATCTTAAATTCTTCTTTCTTCATCCCTGCACACATGCATATCTTATATCAATACAAATCCAGTAGTTTCTTATATCTATACAACGCCAACAGTGAAGCATTTGGCGAGGTTGAAGTAGTGGATGTCCGGGAGATCGTGCTTGCCGTCGAAACCGAAGATAACCCTCACCTTGTTTTCCACTACAAGCAAAAGATATCATACCACTTATTAACGAAAAGATAACAAGAAATGAAAAAATAATCCTAAATTCCTTATATTGTATAGTATACAATCAGTTGTCCCAAAAATTGTGAATATAATCAAGATATATTAACACAAACATCTATGAAGGTTTCAACCACCTAACTGGCACAATCTGCTAGCTGGAAACCACTCTGACCAACTTGTGAAATCACACTCTCAACCATATCATTTGGATATATCTTTTACAAATTACGAAAGATAAATCTATAGCACAATTTCAGCATGCAAGCTACCAACAAATGTTAAAGAATTGTATAAATTTTTCTTTATGTTTACAGGAAGCCACGGTTTCCAAATGGGTATTTTGATGAGATTTTTGTGTAAAGGCCCCAACACCATGAGTATAATTTGTTTCAAATGGATCGCCAAAAGGATTTTCATATTGGGGCATTGCCATCATTGTTGGTGACAGTGGCATCATCTGTTGCGGTTGTTGTTGAAGCACCATTGCATGTTGTTGTTGGGCATGTCTTCCATCTGAACATTGGGCAGTGGCGGAATATTGTTGGACATGGAAAATGGGTCATATAACCTTGATGACAACATAGAGTTAGACTCGAAATGATTATTTCCATATTGGTTGTTTCCATAGCCCCATTGTCTAATGTATGCAGTTTTTTGAACCATTGCATCTTCATATAGACAATCCAATGTGATCTTGTCAAAGCCACCAGGTTAGTCACACAAGAAAAACAAAACTTAATGGTTGACCTTAAATAAATTTAAAAAGTATGAACCTTGGAAAATTCAATAAACAAGGTGCACCATCCATTAATCCTCCTCATCCTCCACATGTGTCACCAGTTGTATCGTATTCTGCCAATCCTCCTCTTCCTCCTCCACATGTGTCACTAGCTATACATCCACCAATCCTCCTCCTCCTTCACTTATGTCATGGTTATCTGGCATGGGTTCTGATATACCCTCTACCTCTGGTAGTAGAGGCATTAATGCCTCTGCCTCTGGTGGTGGACCTAGCTAGTAGTGTTACTGTTTTTTGTGTGTGTAAATAAAAAATAGATCCTTGTATTATATCATCATGAGTGTACACATGTGCATCGTTTGGAAGCCACTTGTTCCGCCACATAAGGGAATCTAGTTGTGGTACTTTTATATATATATATATATTGTTGTATATTTGACATGAGATACATGTGACATGTTTTTTATTTTGATGAGATGTATATTTGACATGTATATTGATATGTATATCAATCATGTATATTTTGTTTTTTCTTATGTTGATGTTGTTGTTGTTTTATTTATAAAATGTATTATGAGTATGCTAATGATTTCTTTGTTTTTAAATTCCCCCAAATGACCAAGAAAGGTAAAGCTCACCAAGTTTCAAGTTCCTTCCTGGATTACCATATGTGAAGAYAGTCTTCTAGGTTGATGCATGTCCAGATCGAATTCACCTTCAAAAAAACTTTGATATTCGTCCAAMCCCGTTTAGAGACCATATTGTTTAGGAATATATGTGTGTTGGTTTCTTTCTGATATGCACACAGAGGACAATGTCTTGGTCCCTGTCTTCCTCGTCTCTGCAATTTATCCCAAGTTGGGACCTTGTCCATTATTGTCATACACACAAAAAATATTCTTTGTGGGTGCTCTCCCTTTACATACCTTATTCCACCACCAACTATTTTCTCTTACATATATTCTCTGCATAAGCCAACCTCCCTCGCAGTCGACCATCCTTGACCCCATAGTGTAGTACCCAAAGGGTTGTTGATTCAATTCAAAGTAGCCTTTCCTCTAGCTTTGAGATAGCTTGTCAARTCCTTTGGGAGGAAAACCTCTCTTCCAGATCCCATGATGGCATCGAACCCTACCCGAACCTTTGTACCATCCCCATCCTGCCATGCTAGATAAGGCTCGAGCACCTGAAAGGATTTCACTAGTGCTTTCCACTGATTGGACACATTGTGAGTGGTCTTATTCTCCTTTCGAATCTAGTCGACCACGTTGAGTGGTGCCATATACTTTTGTACTAATATTTTGATCCATGCACTTGTTTTGGTGATAAAGGACCACATAGAGCTAGCCGTTAAATCTTGACAAAAAATATGAACATTTTTAAGCCCCCATCCTCCTTGAATTTTTTGTTTTGCAACTGATTTCCATTTCAATGTGACCCCTTATATGAAGTGTATCCATTCCAAATATAGTTAAAATAGAGTTTGTGAGATTTTTCCAGCACCCCTTTAGGAATATAGGTAGGAGTGTGCTGATAAACTAGGATGGCTTCGAGTACTGATTTTATTAGTATCAAACGCTCGCCTTGCGATAGCTAGTGATTGCACCAAAGTTTAACTTTTTTCTCCATCTTGACAAGCAGCGACCACCAATCCTTTTTGCCATATCCATTTGGGCGAAAATTGAACCCCAAGTACTTGAAACTATAATTGAATTTGATGTGTTGGAAGGGGAACATCTACTCAATTTCTTTGCCCATACATTCTTCCATTCCAATAGTCATAACAATAGATTTTTCCTCATTTATTTCCATAAATGTAGTTGTTGTAAACAATCGCAATAACTCGAGAGTGTTCCTTGTCCTATTTTAATCCCACATAAAATCAGTAGGACATCGTCCACAAAAATTAGGTGGGAGAGTGTTCCTTGTCCTATTTTAATCCCTTGCATTGATCTAGACTGACGAGCCTCCAGAATAATCCTACTCAAGCTTCTGCTACTAGAAGGAAAATATAAGGCGAGAGTGGGAAACCTTGTTGCATCCCCCGCAAAATCCTAAAAAAAATTGAAGTTGCTCCATTGATCAAGACCGCAAAGGTAGCAATGGAAATACAACACATTATCCAATTTTTCAAAGGCAAGGAGAAGCCCAAGTGTAGCAAGAGAATATTCACAAAGGTCCAATATACCATGTCAAAATATTTGGAGAGATCGAGTTTCATTATAACATTCGGACCTTTTGAAAGTTTTAAGGAGTGGATGCCTTCCTAAGCCACCCTGATGGCTTTGGGGATTTGACATTCTTTCAGGAAACTGAACTGCTCCTAAGAAATATAACCCAATAGGATTGGTTTCAATCTGAGAGCAAGGATCTTTGCTATTGTTGTGTGTGTAGGATCAAAGGTTTACAATATATAAATGATCATACAAATAATAAACGTGACAAAGGACTGCAAAGTTTGTATTATGATATCTCTGTGGATTACAAAATCGTCGAATGCGGCTGAATAAACTGACAATACTCGACTAGATCAACAGACAAAGTATCTTTGCTGGAATACAAATAAGCAATTGCGGCTGAATAAAATAACAACACTCGGCTAGATCAAAAGACAAAAGATTCTTAGTTGGAATACAAATAAGAAACTAAAAGATAATACTCAAAATATGGGAGCACTGCGGAATCAATGAAGAATGATGGAATACCTGGATGATCTTCCCGGTGACTAGGGTGTGTCTTTCAACACCGAAATTAGCCAACTGGTGTCTTCCTCCTGGAATACACTGAACTATCTCTCCTAAGATGTGCCTCTTCTCCTCAATGACAAGTCATAATCTGCATAATGATGAATTAGGTCGTTGACTCTTCTCTTATAGCTTTCCAAAACCCTAATTCACTGATGAAACCCTAATTCATTGTTGACCTTTTCCCTCCAAGTGACTTTTACTTTATTTTATTATTCCTTGATTAAATCACTTAATTAATTAATTAATCATTTTACCTCTAAAAGTGATTTATCCATCCTTATAGCTTCTCCGACCACTGAAAGTCACTTCTCATCATCTTATCCTGTAGTGTTCTTCTTCCTGATTCCGATGAGATATTACACTAAGAGGTTTCTCCAAGTAATATGCCCATTATGACCTTCTTAGTGAAATTAATTAAGATATGACCCATAATAACTCAAAATTACGGAAATCGTCAAAATGCAACGAAACCAAAACCAAGTTGTGTGGAATGGATCCTGATGATGAATGATGCAAGTCGTGCCCAATAAAACCCCTCAATATCTCCCGAAATCTCAGTCACCCCTATCTGGCTACTCCGGTAGGCATAGCACTCTGTAAAGTTATGATGTCCCAAAATGGGGACATTATAGTCCTCCCTGCCGGAATATTGTTTGTCCTCAAGCAATAACTGAATCCAACTACATATGATAATAGAGTCCCATATCCACCTGTGTGACACAAGGTAGACTCCCCTCAAGATGTGGTATCTCCAAGTGCTCACCACGCACGACACCCACATACTCCTGATGAGTAGAATGATCAATGGCCGAGGAATCTCAGTCAACTCCCTGAGTAACCACTCTACTCGAAACTCAAATCCATAAAACGTTGAACTACCAAGCACTCCAATCCCTAGATCCCATATTAGAATGTCAACTATAATGCCCTGTGGAGTATAGTTCTGTAACATATCAACACCATGAGTCTCTTTCAAATAACACATGGCTTCAACCCGAAATGGGTCTATCCTACCAAACCATACCAAACTCAACACGACCCCCATCGACTGAACATGTTGTTGCCATAGTGAGGTACTACAAGACCTTAATGAATCACCAGTCAGTGGCGTGCTCTCCCCAATATTGAAACTCAATGGAAAATCAAAGTGACTCCCCCTTGCAAACGTCTGCTCTTCTCCATCAGTCAATGAAATGTCTGGTCCTGTAATCCCAGGGTCCCATGCTAGTCTCTGACAGGGGCCATCATGTCAATGTTGATCTACTATGATCATGACTGTCTGCTCAAAGTATCCATACTGGACCCTCCACTCCTGGATCCTCAAAAGATGAAACAAACTATTGACCAAATGGACTCTCAGATCCCATGTCAAATTTGTAAGTTCATCACTTCCTATCCCCACTAATTGCTGGTGTGCCCTACTGGTAACTGTCAAAAGAACTCCACCCTCATCCCAATGAGAGTCTAAATATGTAGAAACCTCTGAGATATCCTCTGTCCCATGGCCTAGGATACTCCCCATCACACCCATGGCCTCAATTGTTTTCCCCTGTTGATCCACCCCTATCCTGATGAATGCAATCAAGACACTCATGTCAAGTGGTCTCGACCTACCAACTCTCCATGTCCCCTGCCACTGTCTAGCTCCCCCTGTGCTACTGTCAATGATGAAAGTATCGGGACAGGCTATCATAAATATCTACAACCAATTGTAGGACTTGAAAGTATCATATGCTTTGGTCAATCCAAAGGACTTAACCAAAAGCTCGTCCATCGACACCCGTGGTAAATAATCGCCTGTACTCATCACTGAACACCAACCATCGGGTACAATGGTAGGTACCTCCACCAACTACGGGTCAATCATTCTCCATCCATCATCACTCATGCAACTGCTGCTACAGTGAAGGTGATCTCCCAGATCTGTATACTACTGCAAGGGAAAGGAATCTTCATGCTTTACTAAGTACATCTCCTCCTTGCAATCTAGTGCATCCCCCTGAATCCCACTGTACAAATCTGTGTGTCTATGTGAACTACCACTCATCACTGTGTGCCCCTGAATACTCATGTGATCTCATGTATACACCTACAACATCCTAGATCCTGGGTGTACTACGGGGTCATCCTCTACATGAAGGTCAACCAATCCTGGAACACAAATGAAAGTGTCCTCATAACTGCCCCTGGCTCTGGAATCCCCATGTGTATGTGTGTGCTCAATTGTCTCAACACCCATCATGAAGGGTGGTCCCTGTGACCTATGGACATCCTCATGTATCTCTAGATCATATCTCTCCATACTCATCAGTGATCCTAAGTACTCCTCATGCTCCTCCCTCAACTGGTGATCCATTGATAAACCACCAACATCCTCTCGCAATGTGGCTGAGGGATATATATGACTCTCTGCTGAAATAGATGTAGTGGATATATGTCTAATGTCCTCTAGGAGATCCTCTGATCTAGACTCCAATTCTTGAAGGGTTATCTGTGTGCCTATCGAGAATCTCTGTGTGCTCACCAACTCATGAGTGATTCGGTCCACCTCAACCTCCTGCTCCCTTAGTTCCGTGTGATACATCTCGCCAACCTCCAATAGGTAATCCCTATCCCTCAACAATTCTTGGTAGTCATCCCTCGTCACAATCACTCTCTCCTTGAGTGTATGGAAGTCATCAATGTCAAGTCCCCCATCTGAACTATCCTATACCATCAAGGCCCTCCAACAATAACCTGCCACCAATGCATGTGTATCATCAATGCATCTAGTGGTTGCCATGATCATGTCCTCATTGACTCTTAATTGTCCTGCCAAGTGTCGTGACTCCTAGTCACAATCCCGTTGAGGTGCTACCTCATGCCTCTCACTACTAGTGTCAACAATGGAATTCCCAGCAACACACTCCTCAAAATATAAGGCATTGAACTGCCCATTGTCCCCTGTGCTACTAAGTCCTCTTGTATGCCACTGCACACCATCACCAACTGCGATCCCTATCTGAATCGCACCATATCCTATATGGACAGTTGTATCCTCCTGTGCACTCACCCTACCAATATCATTTGCACCTGGATCCCATACAGATGTGTCCAGACACGTGCTATGGTCATTCTGACCAATAAGGACTGCATCTGCATCACTGTAGATCGATCATGGGAGTAAGTGTCCCAATAAGTTGTCGGTCTCCACAACCTGGTCCATCAATGGAATCTCCAAGAGTGGTGATTCACTCTCCTCATACTGATAGGTATGTGTAAGTTCAACTATCTCCAAGCCATACCTCTCCTTTTGGGTCCGCAGATCCATATGTTCCTTGTGTACAATACCCACACAAGGCTCCTCTACCATATCAAAAATGCCATTGATATCCTCATGTGTCGTGGCTAGCATAGGTGACTGAGAAGATGAAAAATGTGGCTCACTCATCATTCTCCATACATGACTTCCTAGAAGCCATGTATACACCCACCGGTAGGTCATCCAACCTCTTAATCTCATCATGTCTAAGTGCCAACACATATGAATCCTCACAAGAGTCACCACTATGTTGAAGTGTTGAATCCTCAACATTACCTGATGGGGAAGATGAAGGATATGCGTTATCATCATGTCCATACAACTGTCCCTCAGATGTGAAAGAGTCACTAGCCTTATCTGACTGCTCCAAATAGGCATATATGGTTGCACTCACATGCATCTCCTCATCCTCGCTATCATAGTGCACCTTCCCTTTACCCCTACATATGTGATTTGGCTTCCAAGGTGTTATCGCTCTGTAAATTCCCAAAGGTTTTCAGGGTAGAAGAAATTTATCAGAGGTAACTTTATCCAACCACTTTGAAACTAGGATATAGCCCTTCCAATTCCAGAGAGGGATCTCTCTGTTTAATTTAGCTATGTTTTGGTTTTCAGATATTAGGCTAGTTAAATAGAAAAATATTGTGTTGTTTTGCTTTATATAAATGGTTGAAAAGGGGTTTATGCTTCCATTGGGCTATGGGGTCTATCTTACAAAGATAGGGGTCAAACAGAAAAACTCAGAGATTTCTTTCACGGGGCAATATAATGCATTTATTGGATTCTTTAGCAATAAAGTGATGGATAGTAGAAAAGACGGGGATATCAATTAAAGCAAAGAAGCAATTAAGAATTTCTTTACTGTAACATCAGAATATAAACATTTAGATATTCAAAAGTCAGAAACAGGGTATACGCGGATAAATCCTACAACATTCGCTACTTTTAAATAATCAGATTAAGAAAACAATATGATAACTGAGAGGGATAAACTTTTAACATGGAAGAGTAAACATCACCAATAAATAACACGCAGGAATCATGTGGAACGTCTCTTTGTATTACTGGAAGATCTCTTGATAACGTTACAGTGCTTACAGCTTATAGAGTGTAAAGATCAACCCCTAGTACTTCAAAGTTTGAAGTATTTATAATCAAAATTACAAACGATCTTGTCATTGATGATCAGGGCGTGGCGAGAACTGAAACTAACTAACTAAATAACAGAATACAAAAATCTAGGTAATTGTTGATGATCTGTCTAATTCTTCATGCTGAATCCGGAGAAGGTCGTTGGTGAGTCACCCAAGTGACTTGGATTGATCTGTCTACTAACTCATTTGCACACCTCATTTCCTACTTGATCAAATTACACAATTCTTCCCATCTTAGTTGACTGGGAATGGTGACTTTGAGTAGTCTACAGTATACTTCATCTACTTCTGTGTATTTAGCAAAAGAGGATATCTTTTACAGTTTCAACTGGGTCTGAACATTGTTTAGAGCTACTTGTAATTTTGCAGCCGTAGAGGAAGCATGGGCCAAAGTGGAGAAAACCATTTCACCAGTCTGTCTGTGCAGATCCATCTGGTCAGCTGGATGAACTTGTTTTGTATCAAACACAAGGGTTGACCTTTTATAGTCACTAATTTCTTTGGGTTGAGGTACCTGTTCCTGCAGAAATGTGTTGGGTATGTGTTATATTCTTTGCACGAGTAGTAGTGTCGGGCCGACATATTTTTTTTGGGCCGACATATTTTCGCCGGTTTCGGGCCGACATATTATCGTCGGGCCGACATATTTCCGAGACGACATATTTCCGGGACCACATGATATTAGGTGGTTTTCGGCACATGGTTTTTGTCGATGGTTTTCTATTTCCGGTTAAGGAATTAGGGTTTTCGACTAATCCAGGTCATTGGGTTAGGGTTTTGGATGCCGCTGGCTCCTATATGTATATTGTATTCTAAACAATGTAACACAATGTNTTTGTATTTGCCATTGTATCTTTTCTGTTCTTTTCTGAATATCAGTTTGCAGTAGATATTGTACAAGGTTAGAATTTACAAAATGCAAGATGCATTCTTCCTTTTTCCGTGTTGAAAGTTGATAACAGACTATGTTGGGCAGTGGACGGCTGCTTCCAGAACTGAGCATAAGTGCTATTGGTCAGTGTTTGGTTTCTCTTCTTAATCAGATCATATTTTTCAAAGATGTTCAGCTTTGCAGATCCCTGTGGAATTTGGGTGGCCATGGTTATATTAGTCTGCTTATTTGAAACAAAAGTAGACATTGTTTGACAGTTGTGTATCTCCTCCTTTAACCCCTTTGGCAGGTTGAATATCTTCTTCCACAGACCTGGGAATAGTATGAATGGTCTTGGGATTTTTACTGTATAACTGAAACTCCTCCACTGATACTTCAGTGACCGAAAGAGAAATTTCTTTCCTTGGTATTTTCTCCTTTGGCACTGGTGGAGTTACAGTCTAGGAAGTCAGTACTAAGGGAGAATGTTTTTCAGTGTCTTCCAAGGTGTTCTCTTCCCACTGTGTTTGATTTACATACTTCTCAATTTCTGGTTTAAGTGTGTGAGCATACTGAGCACTTTTGTTTTTGGCTCTCATTTCCGCGATGATCCCACTTGGATCATATTGCCAAATAAAACTAGTGTTGAATTTCATTTCCTTTAATATATTTTCTGCCTCTTCTCCAGTGGCTCGACTATTGCAGATAAAAGTTCCTATATTCCCATTAATCCTCAGCTGTTGTTTTTTCTTCAGAGATACAAAGTGGATATCATTTGAATTTATCATCTGGCGAATATACTCCAGTGAAAACATCCGAACATGCAGATATTTCGGTAATTTGTATCGAGCCAACTCACATCCATACACTCTGATTTCTGTGTGGTCTTGATATAGGAACCAGTCTCCTATCTTTGCAAGGTCTGAGATATGTAATATTATGTGGATCTCCTCATTTATCCTTGGCTCTGGTCTCCCACTGAGCATGCTCACCACCAGATGATAAAACATATCAATGAACTGTTTGAAACTGAACTCCTTGGAGTTTCTTCTGAGAAGTGAATTCCATTGGGTTACCGCCTGTGGTTTCCCGTCCTTGTCAGCTTCATCTTTCAAAATGAAATCTAACAAAATACCTCCAGGATCTTTCCAATAAAGATTACCTTCTAGAATACAAAATTTCAATGCTTTCAACTTCAAAAACCTAGCTTTAGTTTTAGTCGGACCAGGGGGAGCTTGTAAATTATGCAGGACAAATATTAGGTCTGCGTACCATGGAGAGTTTAGCAATACCTCTTTCACATTTGGAGTCACCTGCTCTCCCTGCTCATCAACTGCAGCCAAGAAATTAATATCTAAAACATGGAAATTAGATTCAATCATTAATTTTGCTAGACCCTGACCTTTGATCAGTTTAGTAGGCTTAATCTCTATATCATATTCTAGAATGACAACAATCCATTTTCCTCTTCTGTCGTCCGGATTATCCTGAGTTAAAATATCTTTTACCACTGCATTCAGAACATAAGAAATTGTGTGAGAATGGAGTATGTAAACTCTAAAGTCCTTTATGGCTTTTACTAGAGCAAAAGCTTGTTTCTCCATTATTTTGTAATTCATCGCAGCATCTCTCAAGCATTTGTTGAAAAAGGCTACGGTTTTTTCATACCCTCGTTGTTTTTCTGCAGTAGTACTGCTGCAATGGTGTGTTCAGATGCAAAAGAGAAAAGGTAAAAGTCTTTGGTAAAATCAGGACTGATCAAGACTAGAGCTTATGTAAGTGCATGTTTAACCTGTTCAAATGACTACTTGGATTCTATGTTCCATTTTATTTTTGTGTCTTTTTTCAACATGTTTGTGATGTTCCTGAGAAGCTCAGCTAGGTTGGGTATGAATCTTTTCAAGAAGTTTATTTTTCCAATGAAGGATTGTAACTCCTTGATGTTCCTTGGGTGTTCCAGTTTCTGAATGGCCTCTATTCTGCTGGGATCTATTTTAATTCCATCCTTAGAGATTATGTGTCCCAACAACTTACCTTCCTCTAACCCGAAGAGGCTTTTCCTGGGGTTCAGAGATATCCCAAATTTCCTTCACTTCTCAAACACTCGTCTGAGATGATTTAAATGTTCATCGTCGGATTGAGAGTAAACTGTCACATCATCCAGATAAACGACTATAAATCTACCGAGCTCATCCACAAAAGCAATGTCCATTTCTCTCTGGAAAGTGGCACCCAATGTTCATCAAACCGAAGGGCATCTTCACATACATCAAGGTTCCCCATGGCGTGGTAAAAGTTGTTTTCTCCTAATCATTTGGGTGAACAAGAACCTGGTTATAGCCTGAGAACCCGTCCAGTAGAGAAATTCTACCGGAACCAACTACTTTCTGTAGGATGTGGTCCATTTTAGGTAAAGGGTAATTGTCTTTTAGAAAGACCTTGTTCAAGTTTCGCAAATCAATGCATAGCCTGATTTCACCAGTTTTCTTTCTGGTAGGAACCAGATTTGAAACCCATTTGGAAAATCTCAAGGGGACTATAATCTTTGCATCATACATCTTTTTGATCTCTTTCTCTATCAGAGGAAGCAACTTGGGATTAATTCTCCTAAGTTTCTGTCTGAAAGGTTTGTGTTCTTATTTTATGGGAATCTGATGTTGTATGATACTTGTGTCATAGGATTTTAAGTACTCATAGCCCCAGGCAAAAACATCTAAATATTCCTTAAACAATTCAATGTATTTGCTTTTTTGCTCTGGTGGCAGAGATTTAGACAGTTTTATCATATTGGGTTTTTCTTCTGTTCCTATGTTGCATTCTTCGACCTCCTTACAACTAGATTCAATTTTTAGTTTTTTGGCAACATCATTAAAATCAAACAAGTCTTCCAACGGAACAAAACCTCTAGGTAGCACATTATTTTCCAACTGCAGAATATCAGAATCTACATCATTTTCATTAAATTCTTCAGCATCTATTTTACTTACACTACCATTCTCAAAAATAACTTTATTTACAAATTCATCGTCATTTTCTAAATCTATGTTTGTACATTCGAAATCATTCTTACATTGTAGAAAATCTTCAATCTTTTCGTCATTCCCAAATACCTGCCAATATCTGATGTTGTCAGGAATGGTTGGTCTGCACTTCACCTCCACTGTGTACTTGCGAGTGGGAAGGAAAGGAATTTTACAGGTAGTTGTCAATGTAGCCAGCCCATCTGCAAGTAAATTTTGTCCCCTAGGCATTACCCTCAAGTCAATCTCAGTAAAGAATTGAAGAGCGTCTAAAACATCATTCCTATAGGCTCTAAGTCTGGGATGTTTTGTTTTATACTCGCCTTTGATTTGCTTGATAATCAATTTAGAATCACCCCTTACCATTATCTGCTTGGCACCAACTTTCTTCAATAATTTCAGGCTGAGCATCAAAGCCTCATACTCGGCTATGTTGTTAGTACATTGGAAATTCAGTTTGTAGGAATGATTCTAGGAATACTTTGATATGTGGTTATGAAACCAAACTCCGGCTCCAACTCCTTCTTTACTCACAACACCATCGAAGTCCATGCTCCAAAAATCTGCTGGCGACTCCTCATTCTCTTCAATCATGGGATTTCTTACTTCGACAACTACTTTATCATCCTTCGGATCGGGTGCATCATCCTCTATTTGTGCGATTTATTCTTCAAAGTCACCATCGTTGTATAGAATAAAAGAGTCCAGATCAGAGTGTGTGGAGTATAGTGGGTAATTGTGTGGATTTTCCTGGCTACTGACCATATACTTCATTAGTGTTTCCCTGTAAAGTCTTCTCTGTTGTCCGAAAACCGGAATAGTGGCGTAAGACATATCTAGCTGTAGGATTCCTCTTAATTTAGCTCCCCAAGACCTTGATAGCAACATACCATACTTGGGGGGAATATCTGCAACGACGATGTCCATCACCATACTTTTCGCTGGAATTTGAGCCAAGGTGATGCATAAGTCTTTAATCAGGCCTATACATTTGACTTTGTTGGAGTCGAATGAATGCAAATCTTTGTAGGGTCTGGTGACCTCAAGTCCCAACTTTTCCATCATGGCTTTGGGAATTAGGTTGTGGGAGGCTCCAGAATCCAACATAGCGTTGTGTAATATCAAATCGTGGATGTTTAGGCTGATGTAAAAAGGGGCCATGACACCATTATCAGTTTGATCGTCAACTTTAGGACCAAACAGGAGCTCAGGTTGATCATCGGCAAGGTTTACTGTGTTAGAGTGATGTACAAATCCAACATTCAAAGATTTGGTACCTATCTCGGGTTCAATGCTTAAAGATTTTATCACCTGAGACCTGTAAGCGTTCTTGTTCATCAACTCAGAGAGGGGGATGGGAATCTTCAGTTTAGCTATTTTCCCTTCAAGGCTGAAAGGAGCAGTGGTTTATTTTAAGGTTTGAACTTCTGATTTATCGGCAGAAGCTTTGTGGCTAGGTGCACTTGTTTGAATGATTGATGGATCTTCAGTTTGACTTGATCTTTTAAAAATTTCTAGAGTTTTTTGTGCAGGAGATTCTGCATTATTTCACCCAGGGACTTTCTTGGGAGGGTTTTCTGAGGTTTTCTTGGTTTCAGCAGCCTTCTTCGGAGAGTTCTCGTTTTCCTTCTTGCTCCTCAAGTTATACTGCCTGTGAACCTCCATTATAGCATTCTCAAGGGATTGTTGTTATGCTTTCTCTGCTTCTTCATTTACATCTATTTGTGAAAGGAGAAAGATTGTGTGCTCTTCCTAGGTGAGAAAAATGGATCCATGATCATGATCATGATCACCCATTAGGTTTATATGAGTGTCATCAAACTCCTCGATTAATTCCTCCCCATCATTGGCATAATTCTCCTGGAGAGGTGGTCTAATCTACTGATCAGGTCCTCTCTGCTCCCTTTGATCTCTAGGATCTCTCGGATCTCTCTGCCTGATCTGAGGTGGATTTCTTCTGAAGTTTGGGTTTCTAATCTGAGGGACAGCTTGGTTCTCCCTAGGTGGGTTTCTGTCAGTTATGGTGAGTCTCTCCATCATTTTCTCCATAGCTCTGGCGAGAGAATCTAATTTGGCATCAGATGAGGAAGTAGAAGATTCTTCTTTGATGGTGACCCTCTTTTATGTTCCTTGCCTGGCCATTCTCGCCAAAATATTTGCTTCCACACTGACGACACTTCTTTGCATGTCTTTCAGAGTTGTTGTGTTTCCTTCCCTCAACTGATATGACATGTCAGTGTCAAAACCATCAGGGAATTTTAATAAAGCCAAACCTTGTGGTGGTTTGATGGCAGTGGGGATTGCATTGTATAGATTGTTGAAACGAGTGCAGTAATCCTGCACTGTCTCTCCTGGATTTCGTCTGATGTTCTCAAATTATGATAGAATCTAGAGAGGATTTTTCTTTATCTCCCACCTGTCAAGGAAGGCTCAATGAAAGATAGCAATGTCAGTTATGGTAGCAGCATGTAAGGTTGTGAACCATTTTTTAACTTCTCCAGTTAGACTTTGTGCGAATAATCTCATCTGCACGTCAGCTTCGTCTACTTCCTGCAAGTCAAAATAATTGTTCATGTTGTTGTGCATTCAGAGGACGTGTACTATAAAACTGAGGAAGTCTGGTTTGATAATCTTGAGGCATGTCATGTAAAGGAGAAACCAACACCAATGGAGCATATATTGATTCCATGATTGGTGGAGGAGGTTGAACCACAACCTATGTGACAGGAGAGGTAGTGACTGAAGCTATAGAAGATGAAGGGCTTGGAGGAATAGAGTGACATGTCTTAGGTTTAACAGAAACTGCAGCAATGGTTAAAACATGAAGTTCGACGGACTGTTGAAGATGGAGTTTGTCTAAGGCTTGACCAAGATTCGCAACTAGGTCTTCAAGCTTATCAGTCTCGTGGCGCAAACGTTGATCAACTTCAACTCTGGGAGAGAGTATTTCAGGGGTCCTAGGCTGAAAGACGGTTTGATCTAAGACCGTTTTACTGACAAAACTATCAGATTTTGTCCTGAAAAGACTTGGTTGAGAGAAAATAGCAGACTCAGGACCTCGAAGAACGACTAACTTCTCTGGGATGGAACGAGACCTTAGAAGTGGGTTATTACTCCTTGAAATCTCTGCAGTATTTTCCTTCCTGAGTAATCTTTCGGGATTATCTATTGCAATTGCAGGTTCTGAGTGAGGATGAGATCTGGTAGAAATTATTTTGGGAGCCAGAAATGTTGATTTTATTTTATTTTTTGGAGATTTTAACTATTATAAACAAACTTTAACAAGCTCTGAACATTATTTCTAGGTAATATTTAGGGTTTGTGATTCTTTCAGAAATAAAGTTTTCTTTGTCTAGGGGGAAGAAATAAAGGGATAGAAAGTTTATCCAGTTCGTCCCCAGTATGGTCGCCACTATGTTATCGCTCTGTAAATTCCCATAGGTTGTCAGGGTAGAAGAAATTTATCAGAGGTAACTTTATCCAACCACTTCGAAACAGGGATCTAGCCCTTCCAATTCCAGAGAGGGATCTCTCTATTTGACTTAGCTATGTTTTGGTTTTAAGATATTAGGCTAGTTAAATAGAAAAAGATTATGTTGTTTTGCTTTATATAAATGGATGAAAAGGGATTTACACTTCCATTGGGCTATGGGGTCTATCTTATAAAGATAGGGGTCAAACAGCAAAACTCGGAGATTTCTTTCAGAGGGCAAGATAATGCATTTACCGGATTCTTTAGCAATAAAGTGATGGATAGCAGAAAAGACGAGGATATCAATTAAAGCAAAGAAGCAATTAAAAATTTATTTACAGTAACATCAGAAGATAAACATTTAGATATTCAAAAGTCGGAAACAATGTATACGCGGATAAATCTTGCAACATTTGCTACTTTTAAATAGTCATATTAAGGAAACAATATGATAACTAAGAGGGATAAACTTTTAACACAAAAGAGTAAACATCACCAATAAATAACACGCAGGAATCCTGTGGAACTTCTCTTTGTATTACAGGAAGATATCTTGATAAAGTTACAGTGCTTACAGCTTATGTAGCGTAAAGATCAACCCCCGGTACTTCAAAGTTTCAAGTATTTATAATTAAAATTACAAACGACCATGTCATTAATGATCAGGACATGGCGAGAACTGAAACTAACTAACTAAATAACAGAATACAAAAATCTAGGTAACTGTCGATGATCTGTCAAATTCTTCATGCTGAATCTGGGGAAGGTCGTTGGTAAGTCACCCAAGTGACTTGGACTGATCTGTCTGCTGACTCAGCTTGCACACCTCATTTCCTACTCGATCAAATTACACGGTTCTTCCCATCTTAGCTAACTGGGAATGGTGACTTTGAGTATTCTACTGTATACTTCATCTACTTCTGTGTATTTGGAAAAAGTTGGTTTGATGATGAATATATACTTGATCTCGTGTTGTATATTGATGCCTGGCTGCAAAGTCTCCAGGAATTCTTTGCCCATTATAGTGCCTTGTATCCCTGAGAACTTGGAACTATCCTTGGCCATTGTAGCCATTTTATGTTTGTATTCTGGAAGGGTCATCAACTTGTCATTAAGAACCATTAGACCGGGAAGACCCTTTTTCTGCAAAGCCTCGATCTTACCGAAATACCTTTGAACTCCAATGTCCATGTTCTGGACTTTTTCTTCCAATTGCAACATCAATCCTTTTTTGGTCAGAGCCCTCTTGACTTCGAAAATGGTTTATGTCCTGTCTTTGATCTTCAAGTCTTCCAATTCTTCTCTGGTTTTTGAATTCAGGAATTTAATTATTTCATTGACTTTAGAGGGAATTTCTCCCAAATATCCTTTAAGTTTGTCAATAACCTGCTTGCTTCTTATCACTAGCTCATTCTGCTCAAACATGATCTGTACCATAGGCCATATTTCATTCATGTATTTGGAGATATCCATCCAAATGTTTTCTTTGGCCTCAGCAAGTGTCTTGTCTGCCACTCTTTGCTTTTGGAGTTGCTGCAATTCTTGTTTGAGCTTATCTGATGTTTATTTCTCAGTGTGGAAGCTTGTCCGATAAGAAGTCTTGAGCTCCTGAAAAATCTCAACCTCCTTTTTCAGTTTGTTGATCTTCGTTTCTTGTAAGTTCATCTCCTCCATGGATTTTGCAAGCTCCATTGTCTTTTCCAGAGCTGACAGTGGGGTGGTTGAGGGAATTTTTGCTATGGTAGTTGTTGCTACAGTAGTTGTGATGACTCCGGTGAGTGGAATTGCACTCAATGGAATGACTTCCATCGATGTTGATTGTTCCTTCTCCTTTACCAACCTTTCAAACTCTGCTTCCATTTCTTTTAACTGTGCATTTTGCTCCATGATCAACTTGAGCATTTCATCCTTTTCTCTTGTGTCTCAACAATCTCCTTAGCTTGTGCATCCTCTGTGGGTGGCAATTTTAATTGTTTTCTTAGAGATGCTATATCAGCGTTCTTCTTCTTTAGCAACTCCTCTATTCCTTTCACATTCGAGGGATCATACCTGATCTTGACTACCAATTCCTCTAGGGATTTATCCTATTGTCCTTTGCAAAAGAGGATATAGTTTCCAGTTTCAACTGGGTCTGAACATTGTTTAGAGCTACTTGTAATTTTGCAGTTGTAGAGGAAGCATGGGCCAAAGTGGAGAAAACCATTTCACCGGTCTATCTGTGCAGATCCATCTGGTCAGCTGGATGAACTTGTTTTGTATCAAACACAAGGGTTGACCTTTTTTAGTCACTAATTTCTTTGGGTTGAGGTACCTATGCCTGCAGAAATGCAAGATCCATTCTTCCTTTTTCTGTGTCAAAAATTGATAATAGTCTTTGTTGGGAAGTGGACGTCTGCTTCCATAACTGAGCATAAGTGCTATTGGTCAGTGTCTGGTTTCTCTTCTTAATCAGATCATATTTTTCAAAGATGTTCAGCTTTGTGGATCCCTATGGAATTTGGGTGGCCATAGTTATATTAGTCTACTTATTTGAAACAGAAGTAGACATTGTTTGACAGTTGACTGAAGGAATTGGTGTATCTCCTCCTTTACCCCCTTTGGCAGGTTGAATATCTTCTTCCACAAACCTGGGAATAGTATGAATGGTCTTGGGCTTTTTACTATTTAACTGAAACTCCTCTATTGATACTTCGGTGACCAAAAGAGAAATTTATTTCCTTGGTCTTTTCTACTTTGGCACTAGTGGAGTGACAGTCTGGGAAGTCAGTACTAAGGGAGAATGATGTTCAGTGTCTTCCAAGGTGTTCTCTTCCCACTGTGTCTGATTTATATACTTCTCAATTTCCGGTTTAAGTGTGTGAGCATACTAAGCGCTTTTGTTTTTGGCTCTCATTTCCACGATGATCCCACTTGGATCATATTGCCAAATAAAACTAGTGTTGAATTTCATTTCCTTTAATATATTTTCTACCTCTTCTCCAGCGGCTCGACTATTGCAGATAAAAGGTCATATCTGCCCCTTAATCCTCAGCTATTGTTTTTTCTTCAGAGATACAAAGTGGATATCATCTGAATTTATCATCTGGAGAATATACTCCAGTGCAAATATCTGAACGGGCAAATATTTGGGTAATTTGTATGGAGCCAACTCACATCCATACACTCTGATTTTTGTGTGGTATTAATATAGGAACCAGTCTCCTATCTTTTCAAGGTCCGAGAGATGTAAGATTCTATGGATTTCTTCATTTATCCTTGTCTCTGGTCTCCCACTGAGCATGCTCACCACCGGATGATAAAACATATCAATGAACTATTTGAAACTGAATTTCGTGGAGTTTCTTCTGAGAAGTGAAATCCATTGGGTTACCGCCTGTGGTTTCCCGTCCTTGTCCATTTTCTGCATCATGAATGAAAACCTTTCTGCTTGAAAAAAGATGAACATGTACGCCAGTATTGAGGAATACCGGAACATGCCCTCTGTGGCGAATTTTGAAAACTGGTCGTGGATGTTTTCTGCCAAGAAAAACTGTAATCAAATTGGGTGGTGGTTTGTTCCTCGGCCGAAAAAATGGATAGGAAACCTCATATAGGTTCATCCACCCATTCGTCTAAAAAGTAGCCAAGCAGGCAGCAAAGTAATGAAATAACTTGGTTCCCCCTTTATGAGAACAAGGAAGAATGATATAGGGGTTTTTCTTGGGGAGCTGAGTGTCCTGTGGGAGAAAAAGCTCAAAGATCTCGGCCCTTTGAGGAAAGAACAAGTTCTGATACAGCTCCGCTAGGATTCCAAGGTTGAAAGGAGAGGCGGATTCGGTCCTGGGTATCTGCATCATCTGATCTATGGCCTCTGGCGTGATAAAGAATAAGGTCTCTCCTGATGATGAAACTACGCCTCTCTGGTCAGGG
Organism: Picea sitchensis; assembly: GCA_010110895.2. Taxonomy (NCBI): domain Eukaryota; kingdom Viridiplantae; phylum Streptophyta; class Pinopsida; order Pinales; family Pinaceae; genus Picea; species Picea sitchensis. The sequence goes on along the minus strand of SNQJ01S0007512.1, from coordinate 40,269 downwards.
AGGTAATGAGCCTGGCATTTGAGGGAAAATTCAGGGAAATGATGGACTTGGGGAAAGAGATATAGAGGAATGTTTGACTCCCAGAGCCCAATTTCATCGCTCTGATCCAAGAAGGTGTCTTTAAACCATGACTACAAGTCTGCAAAATCGAGTTCGCACTTCATCTCTGTGATAAGATAATCATTTTCGGCCAATGGGATCCTGTCGAGATCGACAGGAGGTGGGAGGAAAGGATTTTCCTCAGCTTCTGCTTTTTTGGACTTTGGCGCCATCACTGTGAAAGGTATCTGCAATTCAAAAAAAACGTTAGCGGGTAATGGTTGGATCAGAGAAGGGGAAGAAAATAGTTGGTGTGTGAAGAGGGTCAAAAGTGTATCAATGGCGGTACAGGGGTTACTTTTGAGTGAACGAGTATTCGTTGGGCACGGGGGACAGGTCATCAGGCTAACGGGTGTGTGGCCTGTAATAAATTGCCAACGGATCCTTAGGAACGTGAGGAGGCAGGAGAAGGACACATGGCGTGTGTACCCGAATGACGTGGAGGATGATGATTGGGGGAATGAATAAAGAGACATGACCTGTAACGGGTGAACGAATAAGACAATCAGAGAGGATATTGAAATGTGACAACATGAGGTGGTGGCGGTATGTCAGAAGGGAAGAGATGTGACGCAATAGATTAGCGACACGTTGGGATGGGGCCCGCCAAGAAAAACCACTCCATTCCGGACCCCACCCCCGCCGTTAAAAGAAGAATGGTAGGGGGGGCCTGTGCACACTTGTTAATTCCCATTCCGGAAACCCCCCCCCCGTTAAAGGCAGAATGGTCGGGGGGGTCTGGAACTTCTTCTCGACCGTAGATCTAGGCGCTAGTACCTCAGCCGTAGATCTATGTGCACTTTTTATTCAGTAAGTGTGAAATCATATATGTAGCGGAGACTTAGGCATAGTGTTTTTTGTGGGTTTCGCTCAGCTTTCCCTTCTTTTTGTCACCATGGGGGTTAGGCAACACACTCCCAAACATCAAAGATATGAATATACACCGATCATCATGCATGTTTTATAGAAACAAAACTGACTAAACTATGCTCTAACCTACTCACCTATGACATTTAGCCCAACTTAAATTGTTGGACCAAGAAATTACTTTGTCCTAAGGTTATTTGACCAAGATTAGGTTGTTTGATCAAATTTATTTCACTAGCTAACCTATCTACTTGGCTAAGATTAAACAGTTTAGCCAAGCTCATTCATTAATCCTATCAACGTCAATTTAAAGGACTTGGCCATGTTTAAACTGTATGGACCAAGTCATTGTTATTGCATGGGGCTTTATTCAATTTCTTTTATTCCCTCTTTTTCTTTCTTTTTCTCTTCTCTTCTTTTCTCTTTTTTTTCTTTTCTTTTCTCTTTCTTTTCTTTTCTTTTCAAATCATTTACAGAATGGGAAATTATTTGCAAATCAAACACACTTAAAGGAATAAATCTTAATCACCAGTTGATCCTATAAATTATAGGGTTATAACACAAGGCACTTTGCAACTGTAGCAACGCTCCCTGCATCTAATGGGTGTAGGCTCCATCTGTGCTTCTGTCAATCCACTCATTGGTAATGATGTATCTAGATCCTTATATGATTTTCCCCTTAGGCTGGAAGGAAAACCAGCTCTGATACCACTGTAATGTTCTTGATTTGGCTAGTCTAGTAAACATCGCTAATGTGTGTGTAAGATCAAAGGTTTACAGCAAATAAATGATCATACAAATAATAAACGCGACAAAGGACTGCAAAGTTTGTATTATGATATCTCTGTGGATTACAAAATGGTTGAATGCGGATGAATAAACTGACAATACTCGACTAGATCAATAGACAAAGGATCTTAGCCGGAATACAAATAAGCAACTGCGGCTGAATAAAATAACAACACTCAGCTAGATCA
>SNQJ01S0007511.1:200542-215721 GCA_010110895.2 Picea sitchensis | reverse complement strand
AAGGGGACAGCAGAGAACATGGGTAAAGTGGTTACATTTAGGAGAACATTGCTACAACACCACCTTCCACATGTCCATTGGTATGACACCCTTTCGAGCATTGAACGGATATGATGCTCCCATTTTGGTAGACTTGGTCTTCGGGGAGAGCAGAGCTCCCAAGGCTAAGGATTGGATCATAGAGAGTCGGGAGATTCTCAAGTTGTTGAAAGAGAACCTGCAGACGACGCAAAACTGACAGAAGATAAGTGCGAACAGGCACAGGATAGAGAGCAACTTTGAGGTTGGAGATTTGGTTTTCTTGAGACTCCAACCCTACAGACAGTCATCTTTGAAAAAGAGTGGGGCCGAGAAGCTCAAGCCCAGATTTTATGGTCCTTACAAGATTAGGCGCCGAGTAGGCGAGGTTGCTTACGAGCTAGAGCTTCCAGAGGGGAGCAAGATTCATAACATGTTCCACGTGTCTTGTCTTGCCTCAAAAAGGCAATGGGACAATTCATTAGCACATCAGAGGAGCTTCCCCCGTTGGATGAGGAGGGACAGTTGGAGTTAGTTCCGGAGGAGGTTTTGGAGTTCCGGGAGCAGAAACTGAGGAGCAGGGTCATCAGAGAGTGTTTGATCAGATGGAGAGGGCTTCTAGTAGAGGACACTACTTGGGAGAGCGAGCAGGTGTTGCAACACCCTAGACTAGTATTGCTTGAGGACAAGCAATTTCGGGAAGGGAGGACTGTAATGTCCCTTTCCAAATAGCAGCTCCAGAGAGGAGACTTAATGGTCTAAATCGCCTCGTTAGGCTATAGCCAGGGCCAAAGAGGGGTAAACAGGGTTACTAGAGGTCACTCCAGTCACAGGTGTTATATTCAGAAAGTGACATTGAGCTAAAAAGGGTTAAAAGCAGTTTTAAGTCATTATGAGCTAAAAATAGAAGTCAACAGTGAATTCGGGTTTCAGCAGTGATTTAGGGTTTTGGAAGTCAACAGTGAATTAGGGTTTCAGCATGATTTAGGGTTTTGGAAAGCTATAAAGGAAGGGTCAGCGCCCTGATTCATTATTATGCAGATTATCACTTGTCATTGAGGAGAAGAGGCGCATCTCAGGAGAGATAGTTCAGTGTATTCCAGGAGGAAGACATCAATTGGTTGATTTCGGTGTTGAAAGACACACCCTAGTCACCGGGAAGATCATCCAGGTCTTCCATCATTCTTCAATGATTTCGCAGTGCTCCCATATTCTGGGTATTATCTTTTAGTTGCTTATTTGTATTCCGGCTAAGATCCTTTTGTCTTTTGATCTAGCCGAGTGTTGTTATTTTATTCAACCGTAGTTGCTTATTTGTATTCCGGCTAAGATCCTTTGTCTATTGATCTAGTCGAGTATTGTCAGTTTATTCAGCCACATTCGACCATTTTGTAATCCACAGAGATATCATAATACAAACTTTGCAGTCCTTTGTCGCGTTTATTATTTGTATGATCATTTATATGCTGTAAACCTTTGATCCTACACACACATTAGCAGTGTTTCCTAGACTCGCCAAGTCAAGAACATTACAAAACATAAGTAGCTAAGAAGCATGTCCTGCCTAGATTTATAGATCTAATGGAAGGTGAGTAGAGAATACATACTTGAACCAAAGGCAGCATGTAGGCGAGAGTCTTATCAGAGACAATGTATGTCCTCTGAATATAGCAAGTATTCCAAGGCACTGCACCTAAGTGGGAACAAATACATGTAATTCATCAATTGCGCTCATTATCTCTTGTGTGAGTCCCATCTCGGCAAAGGAAGAAATAGTGGGACTCTTTGTTTTGGGCATCCTAAAGGTACTTGGACCTTAGCTTCCCCAGTAAAGAAAGCGCAAGAGATTGCCTTGAGAATTTATCCACCACAAAGCGCAAGAGATTGCCTTGAGAATTTATCCACCACAACAATTGAGGAGCACAATCCCTTAAACCCAACTCGAACCCTACAACCTACACAACAAGGAGACCTTGACAATACAAGAATTGATGCATAGTAGGTCAATGTCGAGGAGAGATGAAACAACATCCTTCCCCCCAACTTGTCTTAAACCCTACCAACGCTCTTCCCTTAGTTCCTCAATCAAAGCTTGGGCCTTTTTTAGCCATGGACTCCCATCAATTGCAACATCAATCCATCAAACAAAATAATCAGCTTCTAGTGCTTATCCATTCACTTTACACCTTTACATCCTCCAAACAAACTCTCCATAAGATTCTCTTCCACTTAGAGCCAGAGCTATGAATGAAAAAGAGACACAAAGGTTTTGGTTTATTGGTGAGGCTGACAAAGTGTTGAGCCATTTGCTATGGTTTCATTATTGTTGTGCTCTAGCGAACTTTAATGGCATGTTAAAAGAGGAGAAGTTGGATATAAATCTCAATAGAATTTGGTGGAATAGACATTCCTCATGCATCACTTCTAAGTCAAAGAAAATACTTATTATCCAATGCAACCCTTGCTTAAACCTCACTTCTAAACCAAAGGAAGTTTTTATTTTGTAGAGTGGCCTATAGAACAACTTCAAAAATCTTAGAGGAGAACAAAGATTACCCCAAGAGATAAAAACAATAGCATCATGGTATCTCATGAGGTAAGTTCTCCATCTCAAAACAAGCTCTTACTTCTAACTTCAATTGAGATACCCAAGATCTCATTTGAATATAACTGGTTATTATTAAAACAAGAAGACTTGATATCCTTGGAATACAAATCTTTGTTAATAAAACAAGAAGCCCAAGTTCATGACTCTTCACCCCAATAGGTAGAAATAAAAAATAGCCAATCTAGCAAATGGTTGTTATTAAACAAGAAGGCCTGATTAAGGACTCTTAACCTGTAAGCAGGTAAAAACAAATTGGGCTAGCCATGGAGGGACATAAACTCTTCAATTCAATGCATGAAAAATTTCCCATTGACCAAATTATCTTCAAAGACAAACCACCAAATAGTAGGGTCATTGCCCTCTTAACTCTAGGTGGAATGTAATCTTCACACTATGTAACTTCTTATGATGACAATTCTCCCTTGGAAAAACAGAGACCTTAACATCCTTGACAAAATTAACCTGCCCAGGGAAAGACTGTCCATAGAGAAGTCCCAAACTTGTTTCATTCAAAACTAAAATGAGTGCAATATGTTTTAAAGATGTTTATGGATTCATTTGGACAAAAGCCTAGGCTCTATCTAGGGATCTTACACTCCCCTTAAGCACAATGACCCTCGAGACTTGTTGTTCTATATGCCAAATAACCATTGAGCTTTAATCTCAAAACTTAAAGCACCCCTATGTACCTTGCTAACATTTTTTCCCTTCCCCTAACTCAGTTACCACCTTACATTCTCTTATTAAAGAAATACCTTGGAATGTAGCGGGAGACATTAATTATACCAACTCTTTGTAAGAAAAGGAGTTTGTATGCGTTGGGGAGGAATAGGTGGACAACAAGTCAACAAACCTGAGGATATCCATGATTATGGTAGTGGCATTTATTTTGGAAAGTAGATGTGCACAAAAACAGTTAATCAAGTAGATGTGACCTGCAACATGTTAAGTTCACATCATGGTACAAATATTCTATAGTCCAAACAACAAATCCTACACACTAGGAAACTTAACACTGATAACTCCTATAAAAACTGTAAAATATGAATGCTAGATTCTACAAACACATAACACTGTAAATATGACAATGAGTACACAAATCTGAACTCTCAATCTTCCATCTATATTCCATTCCCTGAAAGAATTACAATGTTTATAGCCCAAAACTCAATCTTTCTAACTGTGTTTATCAAATAGTGAAGACCCTTGAAGATCTTTATAGAATAAGAAGGCTAGGTTTACAAGGAAACACACTAACCCTAGGTGCCTAGGATAGAGTGTCCTCGTGTAGTGCACCTCCCTCTTATTTTGGAATATGTGCCCTAGTCTAAGAATGGAATCACTTTCTTACTCATACATGCTTTTTCTAAAACTAAAAAAGCAAAGTGAAAATAGAAAAGGTACTTCCTAATTCTAAAACAACAACTAAATCTAGAAATATGCTAAATCTGAAAATACGCTTAAGGTTGGCAATACATGCATGCATTGACCTCTCTACCTCTCTTTACCCCTCTCTACATAAATATAGCTCATTTCAAAGAAATTAGTGTTGAACCATCAACATGCTCCCTCAATTGTGCACAAAACCCAAGGTATGATGGATTTGTTGAAGCATGCCACTATTGTACAGATCTGCCATCATTGTTATGCCATACTGGTGGAGAATATGCACTAAACAACAAGTAAACTCTAACAATCCCTCCTTGCGAAGAAAGTGTTCTCTACCAATCCAAGTCTCTCCGTCAACATCTCAAACTTCCTCAGCTGTGGGTTTACCAAAATATTCACACCAAGGGACCTAAAGGAATATACTAGAATCCATCACTTCCCCTTCAACCATGTCTCAAAGGAATGGTATCAATATTTATATGCTTGGAGCGACAGAATTTTGGATTCTCATAGAGCTTGATACAACTATGATTGCCATAGTTCAATAGTGTAGGCTCCAACATCTGATCTATCAACTACACTATCAACTTATGAAGCCAGATGGCTTAATTAGTAGAGTTGGTTGCCATGTACTTTGCTCATATTGAATTGAGTTCAACCGCCCTCTGCTTCCTATTGAACTAGGATATCATATCTAACCCCGAGCTAAAACAAAATCCTAAAGTGCTCTTCCTAGCACCTGCATCTCCTACCCAACCAAAATCAATAAAAACCATGCAAAGCATCAACTCACCATCTCTCACATATCTCAAGCCATAATGAATTATGCCCTTCAAGTATCAAAGACACGCTTGGCAAAAGAATCCAATACTCCAAATTTCTGGTTTCAACCATGAACTAGCTCAAAGTATTCATATCAAGCCTAGTATTCACCACATACATAAGGGAACTAATCAACTCATTTCATAAGATAGAAGGATTCACCAAATCTAACCAAATTGGCATAACTTCTATTTGGAAACATAGGAGTGGCCAAGGGTTTACAATCTAGTATCTGGAATCTCTCCAAAATCTCCAAAGTGTACTTCCCCTATCTCGAAAAGGCCTCACTTGGACTTTGCTAAACCTCTAGACCCAAGAAACATTGCATAAGGTTGATGTCCTTCATATCAAATTTAAAATTGGGATCTACACTAGTCTTGGTGAAGCCCAAATTCAATTCATTAATCTGTGAGTACCATGACATGGTGCCTACTTCAACCCATAAAGGGATTTCTTCAACCTACACAAATGGGTATCTTGCCCATGCACCTCAAAACCCTTTGGTTGATAAATGTAAACGTCCTCCTCAATCAAACCATTAAGGAAAGCAGTCTTTACATCCTTCTGGTATAAAGACCAACCAAAAATTAAAGCTAAAGACAAAATAGTTATGATGGAATAACACCTAGCAACTAGAGCAAAGGTCTCTTCATAGTCAACTCTTGTCTCTAAGAGAACCCTCTCACTACAAACCTAGCCTTGTACTTCTATTTGTTGTCATTTGCTGCATGCTTTACCTTATACAACCACCTAGAATCAACCATTGATTTCCCCACTAATCTTGACGCAATCTCCCAAACATCATTCTTTAGGATGCAGATATTCATTGTCATGGCATCCAACCATACCTACTTTGCATTAGCCTCCTCAAACCTAGAAGGCTCTGCATCAATAATAGAAGACATCAATGCAACACAATTAGAAATTTCTTCGTGGGATGACTCACCCGAAAAGAAGTCTTAAGTGCCCTTACTTGCTCTTGTACCTCCTATAATGTCTGGGTAAACCACCTGGGCTTTCTGGTTGTACAGGGTGATGTTAACATATCTACTCTTGCACTAGAACCTCGTTGACCAATGTCTAGTTTTGTTGTCCTCTGCAAATAAACACCTAGGACAGCAATTTGTTCACCCTCCTCTACCTCTGGAGAAGGCTCCTGAGACTTAGACGACCAAGCATCCTCATCAAATTTCATATCTTGACATACCATTGTCTTCTGGTGTGATGGAATATAGGTATGGTAAGCCTTGGAGGACTCATTATATCCAACAAAGATACCCTTCATACTAGAAGGTTCAAGCTTAGTTCTCTTCTCACCAAGAATATGAATATACACAAGACAACTAAAAACATGAAAGTGTGATACTTCTTGTTTCTCACCACTAAAAGCTTCTTTTGGTGTCTTGTCCTTAATTATCCTATGAGAACACTTGTTCAAAATGTAGAGACTTGTACTACATGCTTCTACCCAAAGACACATTGGCAAATTTAAATCAAGAATCATAGCCTTGGTTGTCTCTAAGATGGACCTGTTCTTCCTCTTTACAGCCCCATTTTGTTGAGGGTTATAAGGTATTGTCAGTTCCCTCTTGATCTTTGCTTCCCCACAAAAGACATCAAAGTCCTTGGAGGTGTACTCTCTTCAATTGTCAAATCTCAACACCTTAATCTTCTTACCTGTTTGATTCTCCACAAGAACTTTAAACTCTTAGAACTTACTAAAGACATCATTTTTGGTCTTCATAATATAAATCCACGTTTTCATAGAGGAATCGTCAATGAAAGAAACATAATAAATGTACCTATCTAAGAAGTCGAAGTCATCAGTTCCACACGTGTGAATAAGATAAGATAAGATAAGATAATTTTATTAATGTCCGACTAATGACCATAAAAGTAGGTCAAAGGGACTGTTGAGTACAATGATGTCATTACAAAGCGGGAGTACCAAAAGGTCTCCTATAAAAGGCAAGATGCATAAAGTAAAGTAGAGTAAGGTAGAGTAGAGAGTGAGAGCCAAGTTGAGGCATGAATAGCCCTAGACTCCAAGCCCAAAAACCCGTTTTGGGGTGGAGATGTATAGGAGGAGAGAATACAGAAATAAGAAGAACCAAACATAATGAGCTAGGTCTCTCGTGGAATAAACTCATCTCTCCTAACATCCGAAACTGAATGAAGGAAGCTCAGTATAGTATGATGTCCAAAGGGAGAATTGGTGGGATGTCTGGATCATCCACTGCACTGTTGTCAAGAGGAGGTCATTCATCGTTGAGGCCTAGTGGATCTCGCTCGTCTCTTGGGGAGGGATTTGAACTTGTCATGTTGCTGAAATCTCGTGGGACAAGGGAGTGGCCCACAGATCCACACTGATCTGGAGTCCGGAGTTGTGCCAATATCGATCTATCTCTTAGTGCCCCTTCCTGCGGGTAGTAACGTGAAGAAGGAAGTGATATGTTGTTGGGTGGAGTCCGATCTAGTAGGAGGCTGAAGAAAATGGGCTCAAAGCCTAAGAGTCTCCTGCATGTATAAGGCCAAGCATCTCTGGTCGAAATATCTAAAGAAGCTAGTGAGGGTCTGAGTCCCCCTGAATAGGCAATGGAGCCTCCCCTAATCTCATAGTAGATGGGGCAGCGGAAGATGAAGTGCTCCTCAGTCTCGACCTCCTATAATTGGCATAGTTGGCAGATCCTCTATGATCGATCAATCTAGTGGTCATTCTCTACTCAAAGTCTATGAGAACCCACTCCGAATGGATCAAATCAAGAATCCCCCATGATCTATGCTCATTATTTGTGTAAGCAATCTTGGCATGCTTATCAAGTGCACAGCACTTGCACACTCATGTCTTCTGAATCTTAACGTTCGGCAATCCCTACACCATGTCCTTCAAGACAGGTAATCTATGTTACCAAATCCGTCCACCCTGGAGGATGGATCCGTGAATCCCCACATTGGATACAGATTCACCTGGATCCACCCAAGATCCGCTCCAAAATGGATCTTTTACAGATGAAACGTATCCTTCTTCGTGGGCGACTCTCCTTCTTCGTGGGCTTGTTGACCATTGTCCCACGCGGCCATATAATCCTATCGCGTTATGTCTCGACCTGAGTCTAAGCCCCGTCCTCCCTATCACGGTATGTCCTGACCTGCAATTAAGCCATGTCCTCCCTGTCGCGGTATGTCCCGACCTGCGTTTAAGCCGTGTCCTTCCTGTCGCAGTTTGTCCTGACCTGTGGCTAAACCTCGTCCTCCCTGTCGCGGTTTGTCCTGACCCATGGCTAAACCTCGTCCTCCATGTTGCGGTATGTCCTCGATAAGCTAAGCACATTCAAACTCATGGTATGGGTTATATTTTTTTAATTTTAATGTAAGTTTATGTATTATGTTATCACTTTATAATTTAATTTTAGTTATAATTTTAATATCTAATTTGTTAATATGTTTATCTAAGTTTTAAAGTTTATATAAGTTTTAAATTATATTAAAATTTTATATACTAAAAGTTTATTAAATTTATATAAGTAATTAATGTATTAAATTATTATTATTTATAATTAAATTATTATTATTTATAATTAAATTATTATTTATATATTAAAAGTTTATCATTTAACTTTCATAAAATAATTAATGTATTATATTAGTTATTATTTATAAGTATTATACTTTAATTATTAAATACAAGTATTATATGTTTTTCCATGTAATTCATGCACAGAAATCCCATAAACTTTATCGTTGTTGATGGGTGGTAAACCTTCGATGTAGACTATAGTATGCATATCTCGACGAAGACATCAACCAACCTGAGGACTTGATCCTATTTGCAAATCATATCACTCCACCACTCGAGCTAACCCACCAAGCCATAATGTCAATAAGTTTTAGTTTTAAAAAATTATAAAAATATATTTATAATGTTTGCACCTGTCGTTTCCCTGCCGTATCCAGATCCTGGCTTTTCAAAAACTTGGCGGATCCAGATCCGGATCCTGGCTTTTCAAAAATTCTGGCGGATCCAGATCCGTATCCAAATCCTGGTAACTTAGTAGGTAATGCTCCATGGTGCAAGGGACCAGATCACTCATGCCAAAGCTCGCACAATTTGTCACTGTCATGCAGTAAATGTTCATGTTTGATTGAATAAGCAAGCAACCTGTATAGGCCATCTTCTCCCATTCCTTTGGCCAAAATCCAACCAGATTTTTGGTTGTGATCTCTAATAATAACTTGTTGATCATCAAACTCAACCATATATCTAAGATCTGTCGTGGCTGGCACATAAAGAAGATTCTTCTTTAAACCAAGAACAGATAGGAATCATCAAGCTCAAGGACATCACCTAATGGCAGGAAAAAAGAGACCAAACCCATCCCTGTAACTCGATATGTGGCATCTAAAGAAAACTGAGGTACTATGAGGTTGCCCAACATGTCTGTCTTTGACCTCTTGTTGGGCTCTAAGTTTAGTCTCCAAAACTGTCCTTTGCTGCTGTTTTAGGACAGCAAACAGTCAAGTACTTTTCTGCTCATAATTTTGATGGTTAAGTGTTTTTTGAGGTGCCCTTGCAAGTGTTTTCGTAACCCAATGTTAGCACATGCAATATACTCAAAACAAGTAACACTCCTCTAGATCTTTACAACTCTAAAATGTTGATCTAAACAACTAAGCATGCATGAAATTGGACACAGGCATTTTTGGTCAACATGACCCTAGATAAAACCCCCCCGAGGAAAACCAGTTTAGAGCTAGATGTTTATATTTGGAGATCTCAAAGCATAAGTACAACAAGGAAAACTACAACAAGTGAACCTGATACAATAGCAACCAATCTTGGATGCTTTGGAGTCCCTTGTTGATGTGCCTGCTAGCCCATGAATGAAGGCGCCCTTTGCCTTGGTGCACCCTTCTTCCCTTGCTAAGCCCTTAGCCTCTTTACCTTGCTCTTTGTCTTTGCCTTGAGATGTCTTTGCCTTGAGATGCCTTTGCCTTTGCCCACTTGTAGATGCGCCCTCCTTGAAGAAAACTTGTGATGTTTGGTGAAGATCTTGGGCAAGTGCACCCCCTCTCTTTGGTGCGCCCTCCTCTTGCCCAAGCTCCAACAAATGTGTGCCACTATGCCTTGGGTGCGCCTCTCTCACTCAAGTCTTTCTCCTCCCTAGTGGGCCCTTCTCCAAGCCTTGCCAACTCCTTAAGCAAGTACGCCCTCCATGCGCCCTTGCCCCTTTGAGTGTGCCCTTCATCCTAGAATGCACCCTTGCTTGCATTTGTGCATCCAACTCCATGGAAGCACCCTTCTCCAAGCCTTGCGCCCTCCAAACTCAAGTAGCAAAAGCCTTCTCCCTTGTGTGCCCTCCTCTCCTCAAAATGCGCCCAAGAGCTCCAAACCCTCAACCTCTCCTTCTCTTCACTCCTTCTCCTCACTCAAATCTCTCAAGTGAGCAAGTGAACAATGAATCTCGTCCTTACCCTTTTCCCTTCTTTAGCCTCTCTTTGGCCAAACCCTAAAAGATCAATGGCCTAGATCAAATCTAGCCATGTCTAATCAATGGGTGAGATTTAATCCAAAAATCTCACTTAGGAAACCCACTTTCCAAAGTTTCCTTAGTTTGCCCCATGTCCTTTAACTCACCCACAAAGTGAATTAAATGTCACTTTACTAACTTAAGTGACATATTTCACTTTTGACTTAAACTCCTAAGTCAACGTGAAATTAGAACNCCAAAGTTTCCTTAGTTTGCCCCATGTCCTTTAACTCACCCACAAAGTGAATTAAATGTCACTTTAATAACTTAAGTGACATATTTCACTTTTGACTTAAACTCCTAAGTCAACGTGAAATTAAAACATAAAGTAAAGTAATAAGGGTAATAGTCTCCCCCTTCGTGTTTAGAGACTCACAAACACAAGGGGACCACTTTCCAAGGTACCCAAATCTCAACAGCATCATCACCCAACTTCACCTGCATGTCAACCTCTTGCTTCTAAACTCTGTTGAACACCTTCTTGTGTTTGAAGTCAAGTGTCATGATGCTCCACTTTCCACATACCACCATACACCATAGACAGTGTTAATGGAAGGGCACCAAACCATGAAGAAGGTTTTCTCAGGCTTGGATGATAACTCATCCACTTTAACTGAAGCTTTTGCACTCCCATCTTCTCCCAGACCTTTGGCCAAAATCCAATCAGAGTTTTGGTTGCGATCTCTTTGAGAAATTAGGGAACATAAATCATAGTAGCAAGATTCAGCCATATTGGTCTTTGCTGTACGGAAATTCACAGCAATACGAAATTTGACAAATTTTCTGTATAGTACAAATACAAAACAGTCAACTTACTTTTGATTGTATTTGATAATATACCTTGTGTCTTTGATGTCAGTTAACCAAAAAAAGAACAGAGCAAAAAAAAATTATTTTAAAAAACCTATAAATACAAACTAAATCACAAATTTTCAAGGAATGGATTTTTTCAAATTTATACACTGAAATTCTTATTAAATTCTGAACAAAATACCTATTTTTTTATATTTATGAGATGTATAATTCCTAATTTTATATTGAACTCACACTGAATTTTTTCATGACATATTTTTTCCATATCAAAACATCATATTTGTCATCGAATCTTACTACTATGACATAAAATCAGCAAAACTTCACAAACTTATTAACTAAAACTGAGTTTGACAGATTTTGGCAAGGAGTTTCGATGGAGTTTTGACTTTGTCAGCAGTACTTGCAAAGTTATAAGGAGTCATATTTCTATGATCCTAACTGACAATGTAGGTAATGTCCATTTGCCAATTGTAATCAATTAACAATTCCCTCTATGATCCTAACTGACAATATAGGTAATGCCCATTGGCCAGCTGTAATCAATTAACAATTCCCACAATTGCAGTCATTGTAATCAATTAATAATTCCCTCTATGAACCTAACTGACAATGTAGGTAATGTCCATTGGCCAGTTGTAATCAATAAATATTTCCCCCCACAAATGCAGTAACTATTTCAGGCGGCTCTGTTGAATTTTTTTTCCCTTTTTTAATTGTGGGGGAGAGGGCTTTGGGGGAAGGCGAGATTTGGAGATTACCCCAAGTCACCTGCACCATTATCAGTGAAATTCTAATCGCAAATACTGTGCTATTGAAGAATTTGTAAGCAGCCAGTAGGGAAGTGAGCAAATAAGCATCTAAAGCGTAGATTTCTAGACCTAATGCACGGTGCCCAGGGCATACATACCTGAACCAGAGGAAGCATGTAGGCGAGAGTCTTGCCGGAGCCGGTGTGCGAGGCCAAAACAATGCTCTGTCCTCCGAGTATAGCTGGTATTCCAAGGCACTGCACCTCAGTGGGAACAGATATATTTAATTCCTTAATTGCGCTCATTGTCTCCGGTGCGAGTTCCATCTCGGCAAAGGAAGAAACAGTGGGACTCTTCGTTTCCTTTTGAGAATTAGTGGTTCTCTTGGACGGCAGCTTTGCAACATTTTGCGCGTTCTTAAGGTGCCTGGACCTTAGCTTTTCCAGTAACGAAATCACGCGAGATTGCTCTTGGGGTTTATCCACTTCAACGGCCGAGGAGCACAACGCCTTAAACCCTGCTTGAACCCTGCGGCCTGCAAAACAGGGAGGCCTAAACAATATAGGAACTGATGCACAGTAGGTCGATGATGTCGATGAGAGATGAGACATCATCCTTCCGCTCATTTTGTCTTAAACCCTACCAAAACCCTTCACTCGTCCTTTCTCAATCAAAGACTGGGCTTTTTTCAGCCATGGCTTCCCATCAATCCATTAAACGCAAGTAATGAGCTTTGAAACAACCAAGGTTTCTTAGGTTTCTATTAGACTGCACTCGTACAGATGAATTGAAAAAAGGTATTTGGGTTTTGCTTTGTCACTGAAGTGAATACATAGATCAGTGAGGAATTGGATTTTGGTTTGTAGATGAAGTGGATATATATATATATAAGTGAGGTATTTATGTTGAGCGAAGTGGATACATAGATCAGTGAGGAATTGGGTTTTGGTTTGTATAGATGAAGTGGATATATATATATATATATAAAAAAGTGAGGTATTTATGTTGAGCGATGATAATTTTATTTTTTTTATTTTTTTTTTTAAAAAGATATGCCAAAAGGGTAAGGTGAAATATTTTTGTGTTTAAAAAAAAATATTATTTAAAAATTTAATATTTTTAATATTATATATTAATGTATATTTCTTTTATGTTTTATAGAAAATAGTATTTGATTCTATTTTTTGATTTTATGTTTTTTTTTTTGGAGAAGGTTTTGTGTCGATTAATCGTAATTTATAAATTGGATGGTCAGAATTTGTATGAGAATTTGGATGTCCAAGATTTGGATGGTGTGCCAACTCATTATTAGAACTAGAGTTGTTAGGGGAATGAGGTCTAGACTTCATTCCCCATGTTGGTGCTTTATTTGCAACTACCGCCATCAAGGTATCATGATCTTCTTCTCTATCCACCATAGAGGGCGTTGATTTCTCAACATGTACTTCTAGGCATCCATAAGTATCCTTCTTTGAACTCTAGTCTATTGGTTTTCTCCATTCTACTCCTCTTCATCATCCAATAGTTGTTGCTCAAAAGATTGTCATCCTCTAGGTTTTGGTTTATGTCATTTTTATAAACCCGTGCTTGAAGACATGAATCCTGCAAATGTCTCACTTGTTGACAAATCCAACATTGGAAAGTTGTATTTTCATAATCCAATTCCTGAGTCCATCTAGAAGACTTTTCTTTGAAGCATTAGCTTATCTGGTAAACCCTTACTAATGTCGATTTCCACACATATACATGCATATGTAAAAGACCAAGCTTAATCTTATCTACATCAATTTTTAAATCTATGCCCAAGATATTCCCAATGTCTTCAAAAATTGTTAAGTCCCAAAAGTGCATTGGCAAATTTGGGAGACGTACCCAAATAGGCATTTTGGTGACAAACATATTGGATGGGTTAAATTCTAGGAACCATGGGGTAATAAAAAGACCTCTTCCTCCCCATAAACAAGGGTCCTCCTCGAAAACTCTTTGATAATCAACAATAAGAGTGTGAAATTGGACATTAGAAAAGCCTTTGGAAATGAGATATACATCCCAATCCTTTGCCCATTTTGTATAAGGCCCCTGGTACAAATATGATGTTGGAGACCAAAAACCATTAAATCAACAAATTACTACCTTAGATTTGTAGTATGAAAGGAGATTAGACATTATCTCCTCTATTACATCCAATAATGGAACCTCCTCTGGTTTCTCCACAATATACACACTAGACAAATGAGTCAGCACTGTTGCAGAGGGTTTGTTATTAGTTGCATCATTAAAAGAATGACCCTTGGACAAGGAGGGTATATCCTTTCCACCTTCGCCTCCACGAAGATGAAGACCCAGAGATAACATTGAATACTTACCAATGTCATAATCTAAAAGCAAATGATGATCATCCAACAACTTACTAACATATAGAAGGTGTCGTTGAGCTATCATGATGCCCCCTTTTTCTACAATTTTATCTTAATGGAGTCAATAGATTCCAACTTTTGTACCTACAATGTGATGGTCTTGCCATCATACAACCTCGCCAATGTTTGAAAGGTCTCCACATGATCACTGTCAAAATTGTTGTCACCATAACTTATAGCAAAATCATCAAGCAACGCACATCTTGCAATTATTGCAATCCACTAGACCACCTTTTGTTTAGGCATTTTGTCAAACATTTGTTGTATAAACATTTCATCAAACACTTGACATACATCCTGAACTAAAAGTTGAAGTTGCATTTTTCCAACAATCTTGGCAACGCCAAGAACCACAACCTCCACATTTGTTAGAGTCATTACCCTACAACCCCAATCACCTTATTTAGCCCCGAACACTTGTTGGTATAAATTGAAGGTGGTATTAAATAACAGGGTATCCTCAATCAAATGAGGAAAGTATACTAAAACAAGAGAGATGATGTTACAGATACCCTTGGACAAAAAGGGGAGCCTTCTTGGCATCACTTCCACTCCAACAATGCAAGTCAAGTAAGTCTTTGTTTTGATGATGACAATGCCCATTTTTCATCAAAAACACTTTTCATAGTGACTACTCTAAAATATGAATAATTTAAAATTTCTAAAGTTTATTTTTAAATTATATTCAAAATTAATTTTAATAAATCATCATCATTTTACATATCAAAAAATATATATTATAATTAAATTTAAACACTATTTAAAAATAAATAAATATATAAAATACAATCCTTACCTAAATCTAGGAGCTAAACCAAAAGAACTTTGTGTT
>SNQJ01S0007511.1:152751-200532 GCA_010110895.2 Picea sitchensis | reverse complement strand
AATTAATTTTAATAAATCATCATCATTTTACATATCAAAAAATATATATTATAATTAAATTTAAACACTATTTAAAAATAAATAAATATATAAAATACAATCCTTACCTAAATCTAGGAGCTAAACCAAAAGAACTTTGTGTTTCGTAAAATGAAACCTAAAAAACAACATCAAAATCATAAAGGAAAAAACAAGAGTATTCTTGTCTCTTGTAAAGTAAGTTCTCCATCTCAAAACAAGCTCCACTTCTAACTTCAATTTAGATACTGAAGATCTCCCGAGACTTGTGTTAGGATAAAGCATTGCAAGGGTAAAGGACTAGAGCGTTAAATGATAACAAAGGTAAAGGTGTTTTTCCACAAAAAAATTTTGCAAATTATATTAGAAATATAACTTTGTTCTTTGTTTGGGAGATTACAAACTCAAGTTAATCATAGCGCAGAAAATTAACTGAGTAACTACAATCCAAGTTGGTCAAAAGAAAAGGAAGATTGTCTGGTTGCCATAACTGATAGTGAACAGAAGTGTGTTGAGTGGAAGTTTTGTGCTGATTTATACTTTGAGTTGTGCTCTTCTGAGAAAGAGATCTAGAGGACTAATACAACTCTCTAAAAGGATAGGAGGCAGAAATCCTAAAATAATTTTAGAACATGATTGCGGCCCTCATGCCCATCAACCTAGAGATTGTATGTAATGATTCCAGCTTTCTTCTTGAGTGCTTCCTTGAGAGTCAACATATTTGTTATTTTCTCAGAAAGTATGTTTGTAGTTGAACTTGGTGAAAGAGGATTGGAGTTGTCTGGTCCTGTCCTTCCAGCCGAGGAAATCGGAGACCTGTAGTTTGCTCTTATTATTAAGCCAATCAATGATGATACGGGAATCCCCAATCAGCAAAATTGTATCAATATCTAGTCTGGAAGCCAGAAAGAGAGTGGCTCGGGCGCCCAATAATTCTTCCCTGGTGTTGGTGCCCTGTCTAAAGTTAAAAGTCCATCTGCAAATTGAGTTTGGGGAGATATGAATCACTCCGCCAACGCCACTTTGCAAGCCATTTTGTTGAGATGCTCCATCAAACCAGCCCGTGGGAGTCTTCTCCGGAGAGTGGGGCTTGTGAATGGTTTTTTCCCCCGGCGTTCTAGTGTGGATAGATGTCCAGGAGAAATGCAGGCCAAGCATTTTATAGGCTACCATGTAGGCAGAAGGTGGCCTATTCTAAAAAATGGAGTAATTTATGTCAAGACATAGGTTCCAGCAAACCATAGGGGGGAGATTTATAAAGTGTGGAGCGACTTTTGACCAGTTCTCCAAGTGGTTTGCTAATGAGTAACCGTCCTAGGAGAAGTTTAATTTAAGAGTTGTCGAGATGTAGACCCAAACTGCTCAGGTAAACACACAGTTGATAAATAAATGATGAACAGATTCTTCTTCTTGTAAGCGGAGATGGAAAATGTTTGGGTCGATCCTTCCTTTTTTCATGAGGACGTCCCAGGTGTTGATTTTGTTTTCTAGGGATAGCTAGAAGAAAAGTTTAAGCTTGAGAGGTAAAGACCAAGTCCAGAGTCTGAATTTCCAACCACATGTGTTAATGGGCCAATTGATATTAGTGATTTATGTGTAGACATTATGAGCAGTTAGGAAACCCGATCGGTCACCCCCCGTCCAAATCAGCTGATCATCTAAGTCATGGAGTTAGGTGTCCATGCTTGCTAGCTGGTGGTAGAACTTGGTCCATTCTGGAGCTAATCTGGCAGGCAGCTCGAGTTCTTGACTAGTTATCCACTTGTTTATAAAGAAGTGGGATCAGTGGGTCCTTGACGCTTGGAAGAGATAGGATACATTTTTTCAATTTAAAAAAGTAATGAGTTGTGGAGAGGGGAAGGAGTGTTGATCCATACCCACAATGCGGTCCTTGCCCAGAAGGATGGAATGCCCCGAGCCCGAGTTCCAGCCAAGAGAATTTTGTATCCAACGTGCTGATTTGGTGAGGTTCTTCCAGAAGTTTGAAGCCGAACTAGTAAAAGACACTGATGATCTGAGCCAAGAGACCGTAGTAGTGTGTGTCAAATATTTATCTTTTAATACAGAGTGCCAGATCCTTGTGTGTGTTATAGCATGCCAAAGAGTATTGGTTGCCAGTGCTTGTGCAGAGTGGGAGAGGTTCCTGATCCCCCAACCTCCTTTTTCTTTTAGGTTTAACGAGAGTTTCCCAGTTGTAAAGGTGTTGGTGATGATGGTCTAAGCATCCAGACCAAAGAAAATTGAAGGATATCTTCCTTGGCTTATCTAGCACTGAGGTAGGAATGGCTGCTAGCGCCATCCAAAAAATAGGTTGGCCTTCTAGTACCCCTTTGAGAAGAGTGTAACGTCCTCCTAATGTAAGCCAACGGTTACACCAGTGACCAATTTTTTTTTCAACTTTGGCGAGGAGCCAGTTCCAGTCTGACGGCTTGAGTGTATCTGCTTTTAAAAAATACATGAGGTATTTGAACCCTTCTGAGAGATGTATGAAACTATGGGGGAGAAGAGCTTTAAGGAGTGTGAGTGATTGTTCTTGGAGATTAGCATAATGAAAAGTTGATTTGTTCTAGTTAATATGGAGCCCCGAAGCGTTGCAGAAAGTCTTTAGCAGATTATTGATCTACGTCCATTCCTACATGGAGCCAGTTGTCATAATAAGAACATCATCGACGAACAATAGGTGTAGGATCCTAACAACTCTAGAGACTTTTATACCAGTGATCTTCCCTTCAATTTGTTTCTGTTTGAGGAGCAGTGAGAGGCCTTCCATGACCATAATGAAGAGGAGAGGAGAGAGTGGGCAGCCCTGCCTCAAACCTCTGCCACTACGGAAAAAAGGGGAGGGCTCGTCATTAACCAAGACTGAGAAATTTGCAGTTGTCACTCTGCTCATGATCCACTTGATGAAGGATAGACTAAATCCAGACTGGGTGAGGATTAATCTGAGGAAGTCCCAATCTATACAATCGAAGGCTTTTTTTAGGTCTAGTTTAAGAATAAGGGCCTTTGATTTTTTGACCTTGATGTTGTGAAGACACTCATGTGTTGTGCCTATGGCGTCTAAAATCTGTCTCCCTTTTAAGAAGTCGAGTTGTTCACCAGAGAGAGATCTCGAGAGGATAGGCTTGATCCGATCTGCAATGATTTTTATGACCAGTTTGTAACAAAGATTGCATAAGGCAATCGGCCTGTAGTCCCCAAAGGTTGATGGGTTGTTTTCTTTGGGTATGAGCATTAAGAAAGTCGAATTGAGAGCACCAGTTATTATGGCCCTGAGCCTGGAGTCCTCTACAAGTTCTAGCAGATCAGCCCTGACGGTTGGACTGTAGAATTTTATTTACATTTGTTTGAAAAGGTAAAGGCGCTTAAGCCTACGTTGTAACATAGGTGAATGAATGGCTATGGTAACTATACATTTTCAAAAAGGGAAAGTATATTATTAAGAAAGTTTCATTTGATTTAAAAAATTTGGAAAAACTATAAGAGGAGGAAAATTTGAATCTTTACATCATAATTTATAATAATAAAAAATTGTGAAATTTGAAATGTATTTTTGAAATTTATATAAAAGTTTAATAAATTGAAAAATCGAAAAAAATGAAATTTTTTTTTATCAATTAAATGTGTAAATTAGAAGGATTTAATTTCAAAATTTATACAAAGGTGTGTAGAGATAGACCTTACTAAACATGTGATGGTTTAATGGTTTGATTGAGGTTTGGAGTAATATTATCGATTTGATTTTCTTAGGTTTTATTAATTTGATAAAGATGATCGGCTATTATGGTCTCTCAATCCTTCCGATACGTATGTGCCCAAACTAGGATATAGAGCCCTCACTGGGGAAGGCTTGACAACCGGTTTGGTGGTGGAAAATCATATAGAAGCTAAGGTGCCCCTCCAAAAATAAAAGTTCCATGTGACTGGCCTTAAATAATAAGGCTCCTACCTGGGAGGTTCTACNAAAAAAAAAAAAAAATGGCCCAGGTTGGTGTAGTCTATGCTAACAAGCAGGTGAAACAATATATCACTTATTTCCGACCTGTTCCTTTTCCAAAGAGGTTTGGGAATAAGTTGGAAGCGTGATATGGTTAAGGAATGTATGGGAAGGAGGAAGTACTAAAGAAGCCTCCAAGTCTTGGTACACAAACAAGGATACAAAGAAGATCATAGCTCTTCCACTCAATATAACTTGAGGAATATGGCTCCCTAGAAACTGAAAGTTATTTGAATGTAGTGTAGCTAGGGGGATACTATGGGGAACCTTGGGAGGTACCCAAGGGGAATAATAGGAGATAAGTATTGTTATGTATAATGACCACTTTTAATAAAAAAAGGCCTAGTGTGAGTGCAATAAATGTAAGAGGACTTACTAGAAGGTTTTGCTTCTAGAAGGTTCTTCCTCTATAATGTTCTTAGGTGGTTGGTATCACTATATAAAGGGGTTCAAGCAATGCAATGGGAGAGTCAAAAGGTATTGCATTTGGAATAGTAGTTCATTAGGAGGTTGCCCCCTCAAAGTGGCAAGTGAACAGGAGTGGGTCCCTTTTGTAATAGGATCTATTGTATGGTGTTGCCCTACCCTAAGGGTTTTCATAATAATAAAGTCTGGGTTTTCTATATTGTTCTTGGATCTACTGTGGTGTTTCTATATTCAGGTCTTTGGTACTTAACATTGAAGGAAGTGACACTCTTGCCCTCAAATGTGCAATCCAATCTCTAAATATACTAAATGCATACCCGCGGGTGGAGGAAAAACAAAAAAGACAAGGGACAAAAGAAGAAGTCATAAATAAGGAAATTCCTTGGGCATACTTTGATGGTGCCTCTCAAGGGCATCCCACAAAAGGAGGTTTGGGAGGAATTGTGTGTCTCCTCAAATCATAGTATAGCCTTCAAAGCTAGGATAAGGTAGGAAACTAATAATTATTGTGAACTAATGGCTCTCAAAATAACCCTACAATATGGTGTTACACAATTACAAATTTTTGGGGATTCACTATTGGTTATTTAATTATTATGAAAGGAAGCATCACTCATAAATTTCACCTTACAACCACTTTTTGATGATATACAATGACAAATGACAACCTTCTCACACATTTCTCTATCTCATATATACAGGGACATGAAAACGGTAGCTAATGGCCTTTCAAAAGAGGCATTGGGACTGGAGCATGGTATTTGAACCATTTCCACCTTTTAGGATGGGCATACAAATAGCCTAGTGGGTTAGCTCGAGTGGTTGAGTGTTGTGGTTACTACGAATGAGGTTTCTGGGTCAAATCCCCGACCAGCTATTGTTGATCTTTGATGAGATTATTGAGCCTCACTCGATGTCCCCACTGGGTTGGGCCCATAATTAGGCTGACAATTTACCCTATTTACCATCCATGAAATGTGGGGAAGTACTCGGGGGTTTCCTGCGATTTCTTCCATCGAAAAAAAAAGGTTTGGCATACAAATGATTTCTCTCATGCACCTTGGCTATAATTTTTCTACATACAGTGGACAGATTCCAGACTTCGATCTTTGAAATGATGTATTTTTGTCTTTTAAAGTCACGAACACTCGTATTACTTTGTTGATAAAACTCACGAGTTTGTGATAGTGGACATTTTTCATAACCTATTTTTGAGAGATGTAATCTACGTCCTTTAAGTCAAGGAACATTTTTTCCTTTTTTATTTAGCTCAATGATATGCAAGGCATGTATGTGGAGTTGTTTGATCCATCAAGGTACATAACAATTTTTTTAATTCCTCAAGGCATATGACAATGTAATTTGGTTTTTATAAATAAAATTATAGAAAAAAAATTCTTGGAAAAAGGTTTTATTAATTTGATTCACGATAGGTTGTGGTTCTCATATGAAATTGGCATCTCAACCTTAAGGTTATGGCCTAGCTAAACATCAACTTGACGTATGAGACCTTTTTGTTTGTGGGACAAGGGACCCACTTGGCACAACAATTTAATTGCTTGTTATATGGAGGTGTACATGTCATACCCCCTTTGAATTGGAACCTATGACCTCCAAAGAGGAAATGCATGTTCTTAATCGTTAGGCCTTAGATCCTCAACTTACCACAAGATGATATCAAATAAGTATTTAAGCTATACATAATCTTAAAGGAACATAATTTCAAAAGTCCCCAAGATGAAATATAGCATAAACTCTCTTGATGGCATCATTCTTCTCCAAATTAATTGATAAACAATAGAATGAAGGCTTAATAGTTGAAGTAACCAAAGAAGAATTAAAACAAGTTTTGCATTCCTTTAAGAAAGCAAAAAGTCCAGGCCCAAAGGGTTGTACAATATAATTCTACCTAGCCTTCCATGACTTGTTAGAGGAATATTTGTTGAAGGTGATTGAATACTCTATAAGGTCAGGGAGTTTTATGGGCTATGAATGCCACATTCTTATCTCTAATCCTAAAAAGAAATGATCTTGAAACATTGGAAGATTATAGGTATTTCACTATGTCATAAGTCAAGTTATAAAAACATCACTAAAGTTATTACAAATGGGCTCAAAGGAATTATTTTAGAAGTCGTTTTAGAAGAACAATTTGGTTTCTTATTCAATAGATAAAGACATGATGCAATGGGCACATCACAAAAACGATTGCAAACATAAAGGTAAAGAAGCTTCCAACTATGGTAATGAAATTATATTTGGCTAAAGCTTTTGAGAGGTTAACTCAATAGGAACAAGTACTCAAATGGTGAATTGGATCATGGGATGTATATTCTCAACCTCATTTATTGTTCTAATCAATGGTTCAAACTCTAAATATTTTCATGCATCAAAAGGCATAAGACAAGTATGTTCAATGTCACCTTTTCTATTCTTATTGGTGGTAGAAGCACTAAGCAAAATAATAACAACTCACAAAAGAGAAGGCTCCATTAAAGAGATAGGAATGGGAAGCTCGGTATCATTGTCACATTTGCTTTTCTCTACGATGTCATCCTATTTGGAGTAGAGAATTAAAGAGAAGTAGAGAAATACAAAGAGATTTTAGATATGTATAACAAGGCAATGGGAATGGAAGCTAGCTTCAACAAGTCTTTTATATTAGTCCATGGTCTAGGGGAAGAAAAGGAAAGACGAAACAAGCAAATTTGTGTGCTTGTTAAATTGGACGTGTATTTGAAACATGCCCATTTTAATAAATAATTTATTATGTGGTGGGGACCAAGCTAAACATATAAACACAAATGCATAATAGTGTAAATAGAATATGGATGCATTGTATCTCAAACTCACCACTCGTAATAATCTAATATAATCTAATCTAATTTTAAGGTCGCGACCAAGCCAAACACCAAATTGGTGTATGAGACCCCCTTGTTTGTGGGACAATGGACCCTCTCTATGCAGCAATTTGACTGCTAAAGTCTACAGAGGTGTACATACCCTACCCCCTTTGGATTCAAACCTGTGACCTACGAGGAGAAAACACATGTTCTTAACCATTAGGCCTACTCGAGTAAATAAATATTGGATGTAATTAACTTTTTAATTAGTTTCTAGGATCTTAATTTTCAGTACGAAGTTAAGTTGTTTTGATTTCATTTATTTTTTTGTAAATTATCCACAGACTTTGTATTATCTTAAGAGAATATTGTACAAAAACTTTGCTACTAGTCTGCCACTTGGGAAACCAGATCAGTAGCAATGCATCGGTTTGTCTAACTTAACATGTCTATAAAACCATTGTTTTTTGAGGCTATGAAACATAAAACAACAAAAATTATAAGTGCCTGATAAGATTTTGATATGAGTCTTCCTAGCATAATGAAAATTTGAAGGAGGTGGGGCAAAAGCTCCCAGGCCTTTGAAATTGAGAAACAAATAAACTAAACCAAAAAACATGAGAGAATTAAGCCAGAGGAGGGTGGTCCCCATCCATAGGAACCTAAGGTTGAGGAAAATCCAGCTTGGTTAGGTCCATTCCAGCTAGCTTCTCTGCCATCAAATTGATTTTGTGGTCCACCAACTTTATATGTAACTACACATTATCCAACTGTAGTAGAATCTTCTAGTGAGCTTTGTGCCTCTCTATGAGAACTTTGTCGATCAACATATTAATATGCTAGTAGATATAAATGGTCTTCAAATATTGTGACTCCTTGGCTCATGTGAAACCAAGGTCAGGAATCCAAGAGTGAGTGACGTTCTCAACCTCTTCATTGGGAGAAAAGTGCCTAATGACCCTAACATCGGCCTCTACCAGGTCAATTTTCGCTTGAATCTCAGGTGGGGTATGATATTGACATGCCTCTGTTGATTCCTTTGCAATTGACATGAGTCGGGAGCCTAAAGAGCGATGACGACTGCCTCTTGTGTGACAAGATGAGTTGCCTCAAGCCATGGGAAAAAGAGGAAAGGAAAGATTGCAGAGAAAATAGAGTAGGGAGAGAGATAGGGGGTTTGAAGGGGACAATAAAGGAATGAGGAGTAGAGGAGAGGAAACAGAGAAGCCAAACAAATGCAAAACCCAAGGAGGAAGGTACAGGAAAGAGCCATATGGGTGCAAAGGGGAAGTATAGAAACAATGAGGGTCCATGATCAGGGTCGTAAAGGCCAGAATTGTAGATGAATGATCCCAGAGAACACAAAGCGTGGGAAGGACAAAGATGGAGATAGAGTTATACCAAAGGGGCATCATCGAGCCAAGGCGAGAGGTAAATGATAGTGTGTGGGAGGTAGATATGGAGAGTGCCCAGGTGGGCTATTAATGCAGAGCATGGGTGATAGGTAGTGACGCTCCTCGAGGAGAAATCATGTCGTCGAAGCTCGTCCATATCACCTAATTTGGGTGATTTTGATTTTAGATTACTTTGCAATAGTTTTATTATTTTTATAAAAATAACTATAGGTTTTGGAAAACAAATTATTAATTTAATTTATTTGGAAAATAAAACATATTTGTTTAATGATTAATTGTTATTTACAAAAAAAATTATTGATGGGATTGTAAGAATGTGACTAAATTTGTCATGATGTAGGGGGAGATTTGTTACAGTAAATAATTCAATCAAAAATTTAAAAAAAATGAAAATTTTAAAAAGACTTTATGTATTTTATTCATTAAATTCGGTAGGCCAAACTTCACCCTTGTGTGAAACACATCTAAGGTTTCTTGTTTGAAATGTTTTGCTTTTTTAATAGAAATGGGTAGGGGATTTTATTATAAAATAGGTTGCGCATAGGCAAAAATAAACAAAAAGTACAAATTTTCAAAATGCCCATAGGCCTTCAACAAAGAAAGAGCCTTATTGTTCCTTAAAGGGCTAATAATTTCAGTTAATTGCACAAAATAACTACTTATATTTTTCCAAGTGTACAATTTTACATATGAAAAAAGTAGATATACAATTTTGCACTGCACAAACCTGGTCTAGTTGAGTTTGAGCTCGGTGTCTATCCCTCCTGGAGCATTCTCTGGAGCTTCATGATCGAGCTAATGGAGCATTGGTTGAGTGATTTCACAGGATGTGTGTGAGCCTACAAACATAATTGGTTGTTGTTGTATTGTATTGACTAGTAGGGTGCACTGGGTGTTCCTATGGAGGAAACAAATATGTTCTCAATGCTTATTGACTGTGTGTAACACAATAGCTAGTTCCAAATTCCTTCTTCTCTCCTATTCTTGCACTTGTCGGGTGAGCTGGACATTTGAAGCGTGAAGAGACTCCAATTCATGTTGATGCTTTTGCAATTGCTCTTGCATTTTGTCCAACTTACAATTGGTGCATTCACAGGGGAGGTTCTCTCAATGCCACATGCCTAAGGATTGTTGAGGAGAACAGTGTTGGTCCAAGAGAGAAAACATTGATTGAGCTCGGAGAGACAAAGACTAACCTCAAATTCAGTGAATTCCCAATTTCCTTTCGCATCCTTGCCTAGGTTCTGAATATAAGCCAAATTTGGAAATGTCGTGGAAGCCAATACGTGAGAGTGAGTCGTCGTGAGCATAAATGTTGATGCACGAAGATACTTCATTGTTGAAGTCAGGGGTCATGCTGCATAATCATGCGAACTGAGAGAGAAGAGGAGCCAAGGGGGATGAATCTGATGGACCGAACAAGGAACGAGAGTGATATCCCATATCGAGTCGTCTTTTCGACTAGGGTTGGTTTAATAAGATCCACGCGGGAGAGAGCATACATGTGTTGATGAGGAATGAGGCCTCATCTTGCGAGTGTGGGACATGCTCTAGATGCTTCAAGTGAGGTGATGACGCTGTGATTCTTAATTCACATGGGATGTGGGGTCACATCCCCTCTCGATCCTTGATTTTTTGTAATTAATGCTTTGATTCGACACTTGTTAGTGAGGCATATTTTTTTTTTGCATTTTTTGTTCATTATATTAGGGAAGGTGGATCAATGAAGCATCCTTGTTGATTCTAAGGTTCCCTTGGTCCATTAGGTTAACAACTTTTGCGAGAATGTCGGTTTTACCATATTTCCTTTTGAGGATATGATAATAATCACTTATTTGAATTTTTGTTCTTCACTCATAATTCTGTTGTAGATCCATTGAAGATTGGACAGAGTATTTTTGCTCAGCTTTTGAAGCCTTTTGATAATCAATTCAGAGTCACCAATGAGAAGGACACGTGTTGAGTTGTCTACTCTGATTAGTTTCATTCCCATATACACCACTAGGAATTTTGCTTGATTATTTGTATTGGCCCCCAACCCCTAAGCATATTATGTGATTTGTTTTCCTTTGGAGTCATAAATNACAAATAATAATATGATCAATGCTTGTTGTCGCTGCCATTGGTCAAATTCTTGATCAAAGAGTCTAAGTTGCCAGTGTTGACTAGAGGATGAAGTGGAAGGCTATGAAGAGTGTTGGTTATTACTCTCTCTTCCTACTTACTAGTCTGACCCTGGTTTAGATCTGAACAAGCTTCCAACAAATCCCTCTAAAACTATCGGCCCTCCTGATAAACCAGAAGGAAACACAACACATAGAGTGTACTGCGTAGTCTCACCCGAGATAGTTCTATGGGTGACTGCAATGCTCAAGTGCTTGCAGTCTAGGAATGAGTGGGGATTTGGGATTGTATTTTGTGATCTTCATTTATTTACTCTATTATCCATATATATTAAACACTATGTCGTTCTTTATTCATGCATGTAAATCAACAGATATAACTACCTCATGAAGACATTCATCTAAGATTTAACCGTTGACAGAAAGGACATAAACAATAAGCATTTCAAATAACAAACAATCTACCATGGTTCACCCACTCCTGGGCTACATCCACAAAGATATGGTTGCTTAGGCTCTTTTATTATGGTTCTGTAATATATAGCGTCGCGCACACTACAACTCTGTTTATATGATTACAAAATAGGTTCTACAACCTTTGTGAGGCTGACTAGATCGCACCATGCTCCTCAGCCTGGGATCTAACCCTCAAGGTCTAGTTACCCCACTCTCCCACAACTCAACAACTTACAAAAAGGTATCAGATCTTACAATTGTTTTCCTTGCTACGCAAAACAATCTTCTCTAACATGCTAGCCCCCTCGCCCTAGACCTTATAGGTACTTATTTATATGTATTCTTGGCTTCTCGGCCATTACATTGTCTTACAAAAACCCTAACCCTAATGTGGTTAGGTTTTCCTGCATGCATGCCTCACATGTTGTTTTTCCTCTTTTCCCTGCACCGCTTTTCCTTTATTCTCAACGCGCTCCCCTATTTTCCAACGATGCTCTGATTCCTTCAACGCTTCTTCGATTTCTCTCGACATTGGCCTCCACCAACAACCCCCCAACACTTACATTGAGACTCGTCCCGAGTCATTCACGGATTCCAGCACCTTTGGCTACCTATGTCAGTGCGTCGTACATCTCTGTTATCCGCTAGCATTGCTCCTGATCTTGGTTGCTCTTCTCTGTCATTCCCTCTACTCGTTGCACGATGACTAAAGGTCTTAATATCTCTCCCCCCTCCAAGCCTATATGTTCGATGCACACTTTCTCTGCGTCGATCTCCACGACCAACTGCTCTGGCTTCTCCTGTAAGAGATCCAACTGACCTTGTCTTGTCATCTTTTGTGTCTGCACCGCTTTTTCTTTTGCCTGTAGGTTCTTCATCGCTGTGGCAGTTTTGATATTTTATGGCAGGGACATTGTTCTCTGTTGCTACTTGATATTTTTCATTGTTGCGTGCAATTTATCTTCCTACGATTTATCCTCTAGTAGTTGTGTCCATAGTTGGGCGATCTTTTCCAACATCTTTGTCATTCTTTGTATATTTCGCGTGATGTTCTCTGCAAATGTTGTCGTGTCTTATTCTCTTTGCGTTCTGACGTCTAGAGGAGTAGTAGGTACTGCGCGCTCCTCCAGTTCCTTGATCTGGTATTTGTATTGTTGTAACATCTGTGCTATCTTTCTCATATTCTCTTCCGAAGACGCTTCCTTCGATTCTGCGTTGTCTGAGATGACTTGAAAGACTACATGTATCTGGTTCTCCATCTCGTCCAGTTTCTGTCACACCCTCTTTTTCTCCCACCCTTCTTGGTTGATGACTCCCTTCATTATGGTATCCTCCTCCTGCACTATCTATAGATTTGTCGCGTCAGACCTTGCTCTTGACTAAATCTCCTACGCGACACTGACCTGTAATTTATATAGTGCCTTTGTCAAAATCTTAGGCAAAGCCAAGTTGAGTGTGTCAATGTCTTTTAAAGGATTCTGCATTGTCTCCTCATCAAGAAATAACATCTCAGGTGTTAATATGAAGTTGGCACTCCCTTGCGCTATGATCTCCACTGTTTCTTGAGCAGGGACTCCTTCCCTAGACTTTTCTGGTGTGTCCTTCTGTTGTGGTTCATCCTGTATCTTCAACTACTCCATCGCAGTTTTTACCTCCTATATTTTCTCCAGGATTGAAGCCCGGTGGTTCTTGACATTTTCCCACACCTCTGACAGTCGATCTTCCACTATCGTGGCTATCAGCCCCACATCATCTGTTGTAAGTGATGTTTCCATTGGTTTTATGTGGGCCTTCGCCTTCTTCCTGGAGCCACTTGCTTTCCCCCCTGTTCTCTTTCTTTGGGTTGTTGATGGCTCCAATGCCTCGGGCATCTCTGTATCCAAGCTTGTATATTGCGCCATTTCTTCCTCCATAGGTTTCTCCTGTGTCACCGTTCTTATTCCTTCTACGCGCCCCTGCTCTGTCGTTCCTCTTAGTGCTTGTTCTAGGCGCAGTGGTCCTTGTGTAGAACCACGTTGTGATTTCTTCTTTGTTTGACTTTTCTTTTGTATGGGACTGCTTCCCCCCTCTTGACCTTGTGTCGTCTTCTTCTTTTTGTTTACGCCATTTGTGTCTGTCTACTGCACAGGGACTGTTCTGTCCTATGTCATAGTTTGTCCTCTTGGCACTGTCTTTGGGATTATTGGCATTCTCCACTCTTGGACCTCCATCTGGATATCTTGCATTGTAATGCAGTAATTCAACTGTAGCCACTCCTTGGCGGGATCTCCAGGATTGAAGCCCGGTGGTTCTTGACATTTTCCCACACCTCTGACAGTCGATCTTCCACTATCGTGGCTATCAGCCCCACATCATCTGTTGTAAGTGATGTTTCCATTGGTTTTATGTGGGCCTTCGCCTTCTTCCTGGAGCCACTTGCTTTCCCCCCTGTTCTCTTTCTTTGGGTTGTTGATGGCTCCAATGCCTCGGGCATCTCTGTATCCAAGCTTGTATATTGCGCCATTTCTTCCTCCATAGGTTTCTCCTGTGTCACCGTTCTTATTCCTTCTACGCGCCCCTGCTCTGTCGTTCCTCTTAGTGCTTGTTCTAGGCGCAGTGGTCCTTGTGTAGAACCACGTTGTGATTTCTTCTTTGTTTGACTTTTCTTTTGTATGGGACTGCTTCCCCCCTCTTGACCTTGTGTCGTCTTCTTCTTTTTGTTTACGCCATTTGTGTCTGTCTACTGCACAGGGACTGTTCTGTCCTATGTCATAGTTTGTCCTCTTGGCACTGTCTTTGGGATTATTGGCATTCTCCACTCTTGGACCTCCATCTGGATATCTTGCATTGTAATGCAGTAATTCAACTGTAGCCACTCCTTGGCGGGATCCCTCTTTACTTGTAGCCACATACTATGGCGCGACGCTTGGAAATTCGTTATCTGTCCAAACTCCTGGACAATTTTCAGTGAGATTCTCCACGTGTCTCCCAACTTGGTCTGGATCTCCATTAGGTACAATGTGAATACGTCATTGTTGATTTTCATTTCTTTGGGATCTGTTTTGCTTCGAAGAGACGTGTAGCGCGTTGCACGACACTTTCCTGTTCTTTGCAGGAACACGTTGTATGTGGGTTCTTTCCATCCCACCAATGCAATGAGGATAGGTAACCATGAGTATTGGAACTCAAATCCCCAATCTTGTGCATCCTTGCAATCTTCTAGAAAGGAATTTAGTAAATAAGGCCCCCAGCTCATCGAGATCCCCTTCGTGCATTGCGATGCCGCTGCTACTTCTCCTACGGGTACCTCCTCCTTTCGACACTTGCGCATTAGTTTGCAACCCAAGAATCTTGTTGCAAATTTGGTTGCAGGATCGTTGATGTCACTGATCCCGATTCCCCTGTTACCACTCTCTGTGTCATACTTCACCTTTATTTCATCGGAGATTGCTTTTGCCTTTGTTTTGTCTTCTAAATATTGCTCTGGCTTCTCCCCATCCGTGGGTAACTTAGTAATTACCGCGATCGGATCAACATTGATAGGCACGGGCCTATCCATCCACAAAAACCCTCAATGTACTCGCGTTAGGAGTTGCTTCACACATCCATTGATGTGTTTACCGTGCCTGAAGTGCGGTATATCTAGTAAATTCATAATGTCTGTGTTGTATAGCCCCGGGATCCACTGTGCATGCTCCAACAGTGGCGCGCCTGATGGGCCTCCTCCCCCTCTCTCCAAGAAATTCAGTGGCGCCAAGTATGGGAATTTCACTGTGTCTGCCACATCATGGTTAGAGTATTTAAGAGCATATACTCCTCCCACCATTCTGTCATCGACCTTCACTCCCTTCGGGATTTTTGGCATCACTATGGCCAATTTGTCCTATGTGCGTTGTACGCCTTGTGCAATGCTCTCTGCTCGTGCCTTCTTCTTCCCTTATGGGGACGATACCCCAACTATTGGCATGGCCTCGAGCTCGGTTTCACGGTCTGCTTATGGTTTTCGGCCCTGCTCTAGGCCTTGTTGATTCAAATATGTGGCCCATTCCTCTTGTTGTATCCTTGTTCCCCTGGACGTGTCATATTCTGTCCTTTCCACGTCTGCCTATGGTTGTTCGACCTCCTGTGTGGGGTTTTGTTCCTCCTTTATGTGCGTGGTAGTAGGCTCATATTCTGGCGTGTGAATCTCGTCCACATCCACGATTGTGGGCATCTCTTGTGTTCTTGTTTCTGTTACTCGAGCACTACTTCTCGTATTCTACCAGATTCCTTTGGGCGCCCCGACTCTCGATGGTGACATTCTGCTAAATTCCAACTGCTGGCCTCAAATCTCCACTAGTTGTTATCACTTCACACTCTTTCGCGCTCAACTTCTCACTCTTCGCTCTTCTCCTTAGTGAAAAATGCAAATGATTGTTTCCCCCCCCCTTTTCCGACTTTTATAGCAGGATGTCAAAATGATAGCTATGTCGCACTGAGAATTGTCACTTTTTCTCTTTCTACTGTGTTTCATGCGCGGTGTGCCTTTCTACCTGTTGATTGCTCTCCTGCACGCAGTGTTTTCAATCATTGTTTTTTTTTGCAACACATTGTTAATTCTAACAGTTCTATTATATCAAAACCTTCCATCTCCGTTGATCTATTTGTATTTTTATCCCATTTCTACTTTTATGGCTTTTCTTCTTTTTCTCCTTTTTATTCCTTTTTCTCATTTTCTCTATCTACTATAATACACTATGTACATATTTTCTTACTGCGATGTAGGGTTCAAGTGCTAGGAGGTTGACTGTCCCTATACAGTTTCGGTCGACTCCCATTGATCATTCCTCTCAGTTCCGTGCCTCCCAAGTATTTTGACTGTACCGATCCCTCGTCGGTGACAGTTTTCACTTCGTATGGGCCCAACCAATGCATTCTGAATTTTCCTGGATGCTAACAAAATTTACTGTCATATAGCAAGACTAGATCTCCCTCCTTGAAACTCTTTCTCTTGATATGTCTGTCTTGCCAAGCTTTATCTCTTGCTTTCTGCACTTCCTGGTGAAATCCTGCCAGAATCCTATCTTCCTCCATTTCCATGAGTTGACTTAGCCTTTATTTTACTGCGCCTCGTTCTATCATGTTGGTAATTGTTATGACTCGCAGGCTAGGTACTAGAAATTCTAATGGCACCATTACTTCCTGTCCATACACCAACCTGAATGGTGTCTGTCCTATCAACTTTTTGCATGTAGTCATGTATGCCCATAGTACTGCTGGTATCTTCAAATCTCAATCATCCTTGTTGACATTACAAATCTTAGTTAAGGCATTCTCTAGGATCTTATTGTAGGCATCCATTATTCCATTTTCCTGAGGATGGTATGGTGTAATCTTCTGATGATATACTTCAAATTCCTCAGTCATATCCCTGACAGTACTGTTGATAAAGTGAGTGCTTGGTCACTCATCAAAATCCTTCGACAACCAAATATAGTGATCACTTGTTCAAACAAGAAGTGTATTGTTGTCTTTGTGCTACAATCTTTTACTGGTGCTGCTTCTACCCATCTTGTTAGGTATTTTGTCGCAGTAATGATATACCTTGCTCTTGAACTCTTTGTCAGTGGGTTAATTGGTCCCACAAAGTCTATTGCCCATTTGTCAAATACCTTCAACGTTACTTGTGGTCTTAGGGGCATCTCATCCCTTCTATAGGCTTATCAACCCTCTGACAGATATCGCATCTCTAGCAATAGTCCTTAGCATCTCTATGTATTGTCGACCACCATAGTCCTGCGCCCAATACCTTTTGTGCGGTAGCTTTCCCTGCATAATGTCCTCCAACTATTCCCTCGTGAGCTTCTACACAAATCCTAGGCCTTTCATGTTCTAGTACGCATCTTCTCAAAATGTTGTTGGCACCGATATTGTATAAATGTCCTGCAATCAGTTGATAGTCTAGAGCTCTGACTACTAGATTTTTCTTCTGCGCACTGTTAAACTCTTGTGGCATAGTCCTTGTACTCAAGTATTCAATGATGTCAACAAAATATTCATCAACTATTTGTACTGAAAACAACTATGTATCAGGGAAGTTATCCTCTAAATTTGTAGGTTTCTCTCCATTGGTGACCCTTGACAGGTGACTAGGTCCTGCATTTAGCTTCCCTGGTTTGACTATTACTTCAAATCGAATTCCTGAAATAACAATAGCCATCTACAGATCCTCCCCCCCAACATTGGCTTATTGACTAGGTATTTGAGTGCTAAATGATATGTGAACATCTTAAATTGTTTACCCAGTAAGTAATGTATGAACTTCTGAAGTGCATAGACCATAGCTAGGTCTTCTCTTTCTGTAGTATTGTATTTCTGCTATGATTCTGACAGTTTTCCAGCTAGCAAATGCTATAGGATGATCCAATTCCCCTACTCCTAGCTGAGCCAAAATTGCTCCAAGTGTTATAGTTGATGCATCTACATGCACATGGAATGTCTTTTCCCAATCTGGGAATACTAGTATAGGTGTTGTGACCATCTTTTCTTTTAAGGTGTCCAAACCCTGCTAACAATCCTCATTTCATTGAAATTTAGTATCTTTCTTTAACATTTTCTCCATTGGTGCAGTGATCTATGTATACCCTTTTATGAATTTCCTGTAGTAGCCTGTATGTCCCAATGTTTCTCTCAATTGGCGCACTGATTTTGGTGGTGGTAAATTGACAATCATTGCAATCTTGGCAGGATCTACTAGCAAGCCTTGTCTGGACACAATATGTCCCAACAATATTCCAAAAGGTTTCCCAAATATGCACTTATTGATATTCAATGATATCTGACACTGTCTGCATCTTTCCAACATCAGTCTTAACACTTCCACATGGTCTTTTAACAGAATATATATGGTCCAATCATCCAGATACACTTTTAAAAATTGATGTATGAACTCCTTAAAAGCAACTATTACTACCCTTGAAAATATGGTTGGTGCATTATTCAGCCCAAAAGGCATGACTGTGCACTGGTAGGATCCCCATTTTGTAGCAAAAGTGGTCTTGTACCTGTCTTCTGGGGCTATCTTGATCTGATGGTAACCTGAGAATTCATCTGTAAATGAGTATGCTTCGTGGTCTCCTACATTCTCTAATACCTCATCTGTGAAAGGTGTAGGAAAAGGATCATGTAAGCATGCATCGTTCAATTTTATCAAGTCTACACAAATCCTTATCCCCCCTTGTTTCTTTTATTGCACTACCATAAGGCTTATCCATTCAAATTCCTCCATTGGTTCTATGATACCAACTTCCAACATTCTGTCAATTTCCGCTTATATATTGGATTTAGTCTTTACGGTCTCTGTCTGACAGATCTAGCCTAAGGTTTGAGAGGTATCTTCATATCTTCTAGCTCTCCTGCTATGCCTTTCATCTCTGTAAATGTTGTTGGGAATAGGTCACTGTACTCGCGAAGTAACTCTGTTATCCTCTCCAGTGTTTGTTCATCCCAATAATCTCCAACGCTGGCCATTTTGGGATTATTGGTTGTCCCAATCTTGACTTTCTTCACCTTGATTGGTGCAGAAAAAACTTTTGATTCCAGAGATGGACCTTGCACCCCTCTTTCACCTTCAACTTATGTGATCTGAATGTTGTGTGGATCATCTTCATCTAGTGCTTCTTCTTCCACATGATAGCATGACAGTAGTTCTTTGATTGTCTGTATGTTCTGTTGTTGACACTCTATCATGAGTTCAACCTCTGGTTCCTTAATAAATATCACCCCTCTTATTTGTTGAAGTGTTGAATCAACGTTGGGGTTCTCATGTTCAAATGAGAAAGTGACCATAAATTTTTTCTATAATGTTGTCCATTCTGTAGTGCCTCTGTGTAGTTCCTTGTTTACATACCAGTTTGTTGGGATTCCTTCCAATGTGTGGATAAAGTGATGAGACCATTCCTCCAGTGGTGTCATCCTCCACAGTGTTCTACACTTCTCCAAGTATTCTGTTGGTGTCCCTTGCCCATCATATCTATGCATCTCATTGCTTGTCAGCTCTGCACTGAATCTAATGTGCAGTAATCGCTTACATTGGTACCAATTCCTAACTGTTTCTTTGTGCGCACCCCACCATTTTCCAGGTGTTACCTTGAGTGCAATGTCTAGGGATAAGAGCCTCTGATTCTCTAACACTTCATCTTCATATCTTGTTAGGAATTCTTCTAGGTCATTCAGTCCATGAAAACTGGGAACTTCTCTTATCTTTGTACCTACACATTTTATTGCGCGGTCTATTCTTGCGCACCTTCTTGTGGATACTTCATGTAATCTTTGTTGCCAATTTTCCAACCCTATATCTGAGTCAGAAGCATAGGATGTGATACTTCTCGAGTTGAGTACTCCATTTGCAGTTGGGCTGACATAATCTTCTTCGCGCACGGTGGTTCTGTAGAATTGGTTGATTTCCTCCAGATCTAACCAAGCGGATTCTACAAACCTTTCTCCTTCTGATGGATCTAATGGTGCAATGATTTTGTATTCCCCTGATTTGAATGCCATCTTCCTTGTCTTCAAGTTGATTATGGCTTGGTTATCAAATTCCCAATCCAGTCCAAGCAATGTTGGATAAGGTGTTGCACCATCTACTATCTCTATCACTTCGAAGTCTTCCTTAGTGCGCACTCCATCCAAATCTACTATCACACCCTTAAACCTTCCAATTGGTAGAACTCTGTGTAGGTTTGCTAGCTTCAGTTGAATAGGTGAATATCCTAGTGTGGGCTCTCCCATGCGTTGCCATGTCTTCTTGGGTAACACATTTACCTCGTAGCCTAAATATAGTATGATATCCCCCATATTGAAATCTCCAATGTTGGCATTCATTCTAAATTCCCTGCTTGTCCTCCTTCTTGTTAGGAGGTGATTGACTGTTTTCTACTCTAACTTCCCCTCTACTTCTATGTTACATCTTTCTAACATATTTTCCAAAACTTCAACAGATGATGGATCATTATGTATCTTAACATAGGTTTGCAGAAACGTCTTTATGGTACTTACTTGCGCTATAGGTGGTAGGTACTTCATTGGTGTGATCCATTGATAAGGTCATCCTGTATATTGGTGCGTTATGAGTATGTTGCTCAGTTGATGTAGATGCAACATCTTGCTTAAGGAGCTCATGTCTTGCCTCCTTGAATATTTTTTTTTCTTTCCCCGCATTGAACTATTTCTATGGTTCAGCATTCTTCTTCACCCATTGGTATTGTGATGGATTCTATTATATTGCGTCAACTCCTGTCTTAGATCCTCCACGCATAACTTTGTTGACATTTCTTCCATCATCCCTCGCCTCTGTAGAAATCCACTGAACATTCAGATTGTTCAGATTCTGTTTTTCTTGAATTTTCTTGAAAAGTGTTGGGCATTCCTTTGTATCATGGTCTGTTGCGCAACAATACATGCATGTCGCAAGTGGAAGTGGACATTCCCTTGCATAGTGTCCTAGTTGTTCGCAGTTGTAGCACACTACTAGACCTCTGCCTCTTCCAAATCTTCATCTACCTCCTCCTCCTCCTCTGTATCCAGTTCAATATCCTCGCGGTGCATTATACTGAGGCACCCCATTGTACTGTGTGGGGTTATATTGTGGTTGCGCGTTACTATATTGAGGTTGCACAGTGTTATTCTGCTGCTATGTAGTGTTGTATGGAGGTGGTACCTGGTTAAACTGATGTGCAGCTTGCCCTGTCATCATTTATGCCTGCACTTGTAACACCTGGTTTCCCCTAGTTTGTAAATATAACTATATTGGCTAAGAGACTATGGAAAACTCAATTTGTGTGAATGTTTGATTTGATGGACCTTTGTATAAAAGGTCAATGAATGTAAATTCTGTTATTTTGATAGAAAATGGATAAGTGTTGGAAAAGGAGATGTGCTAAGAGAGACCACGAATGTTGTGAAAGAGATGGTGAAGGAGACCAGGAATGATTGCGTTAACCTTCACCAGACCAATACTTTGCTGGATTTAATTGCTCAGGATCAGAACAACCCTCTCACCCAAGAATGAATGTCAGTCAGGCTGGTAGGTTGGAAGACCTCCTTAAGAGTTAATGAGGGGATGGGGCAGACCGCCCATCCGTAAGGCTTCCAAACCTGACCACGGACTGGGGATTCGGGCCACACACAATCTTGTTGAGAGAGGCAAGAAAGGAAGGCGTGGTGGATAGAGGAGGGCCTGCAAAGAGTGCAGAGATGAGAGACCGAGATCTCGGGTTCAAGGGAGAACTGTGAAAAGAGTGTGTTCTGATCGTGGGAAATAGAGATTAAGATGAGGGAAGGAGAGTAACCTTCGTCCCTATCTATTTATGAGCCGGAAGAAAAGATTCAATCTCAAAGAATCGAGGTCTAGCTTGGGGGTGGATAATGGTAAATATGTTAGGAGTGACTGAGCCTATGGTTGGGTGGAAACGGGCACCCCTTCCAACAGTCATTTCACGTTTTGTGGTTTTGATAAGTGTTTTCATACTCTATGCAATGAATTGGGAATTAATGCTTGTATGCATGGATTTACATATCTATAAATGGTTTATGTATTGTAATGGTTAAGTTATGTGTATATGTTGGCTTCCTTGAGAACTTATGCTTCTGCTTTTCCCATATGCTTCAGTTTAACCCTCGAAGGTGTTTTCCCCAGGGGGCTACCTCACAGCTTTGGTGTTGGAGCAAGCCTCTTGGCACTGCTACTATCTTGGTAATCTCATGAGTTTACCCAACCCTGTTTCAGTACTTAAAGTTATGCAAATTAGGGAGGCGTTTCTTTCAAACTAGGAGCCTGAGAGACCTTGAACTCACGACCACGGTCTTAACCAAAACTCGACTAAGAATGGAGTTCATAGCCCGAGAGTCATCTGAAGGTCCATGTGACCTGGGTCTAGAAACCTTGCGCTAAGCCCGAATGGAGCTAGTTCATAATTGTTTTGGAGTTTCGGGAGTTCGATGCCCCAGAATGTCAAACTTCACGATAGTTAAAATTACCTGAACTCCCTGAGTAACAAGAGCCATAGATGAATCAAGAACCCGACATAGGAGATGAATGTGAACCATTCATCAGGAGGAAAACCTATCTCAGTCGTTAGATCGACTCAAAGACCCACTGGAGTTAACAAATCAAACACCAGTCTCTCGATTAGATCGATGGTTGGGAATCATTGTGGAGTGCGAAGGCAAAATTAGCGGACATGCTAGTTCATGGCCCACAATCAACCAACGCCATTGATCTCATTGGGGATGGAAGATCAATGACCATGATTAGACAGAGTCATGCAAGCACTTCCGAGATTGTGGATATTAGGCCCCACAATCGCTGTGAACTGTCAATCTGTGAACGAAGATCGATGGTGGGTAATCATTGCAAAGCGTGAAGGTGAAATTAGCAGACATGCTAGTTCATGGCCCGCAATCAACCAACATCGTTGATCTCATTGGGGATGGAAGATCAACTACCACGATTAGACAGAGTCAGGCGAGCACTTCGCAAATTGCGGAGATTGGGCCCCGCAATCACTGTGAACAAAGATCGACGGTGGGGAATCATTGCGGAGCGCGAAGGTGAAATTAGCGGACGTGATAGTTCACGGCCCGCAATTCACCAACATCGTTGATCTCGCCGAGGTGGAGGAACAACGACCACGATTAGATTGGGTCGGAAGAGCATTTTTCATATTGTGGAGATTGAGCTCTCCGATAAAGAGCGATCACATTGGGGCCCCACAATCCCTGTGAACCGTCGATCGGTGAACAAATTGGTATTGGCCGGATCATGACCGTGAAAACCCGAGGGAGGTTGAAAGACGATAAGACCGGAGCGACGAGGTGCAGTGACACCATCCATAATGACATGGATTTAAGCTTGACGAGCCACGTGCCACTTGGATTCATGCGCATCACATACCCTATAGCCCTTTTGAACATGATACATGTCATTCCAGACGAGGGCACGTGTCGCCCCTGACCCAACTACGTGTCAACCCCTAGAACATGCATACCTCACCCACGTGGTTGGTGAAATGACTAGGATTCTGGGACTTCAGGACTCCAGAGGATTTGAGGTGCTTCGAAAATCCCCGAAGTGTTAGAGTAGATCCTAGCCATTGGCATAGGAAGGCACATGGCAGTAGATCATTGACTCCGGAGGAATGCGAGGAGTGAAGTCTCCAAGTGGATCACAGTCGTCGATCAGGTAGGGACGCATGGCGGTTGACCTGTAACTCCGGGTACTGAGTACTTCGGAGGAAAAAGGTGTTGGAGTGTTCGCAACTCCCGAATGTCGAAGTCTCGAAGTAGATCACAACCGTCGATCACGAAGGGATGCGTGGAGCTTGATCTGTAACTCTGGGTATGGAATACTTCAGAGGAAAAAGGCATTGGAGTGTTCTAAATTCCCAAACAACCAAGTCCCAAAGTGGATCACAGTGGTTGATCACGAAGGGATGCGTGGTGCTTGATCTATAACTCCGGGTACAGAGTACTTCGGGGAGAAAATGCTTTGGAGCGTTTGAAACTCCCGAACGCCGAAGTCTCGAAGTGAATCAGGGCTGTCGAAATCCTTGAGGACACGCAACGTCGGATTGTGAACTTTGAAGATTTGCCACTCTGGAGGATTCACGCGGTGGTTGTCTCGGCACCTGTTGTCTTGGCATCTCGTCATAGACCGTGGTCATATGCAAGTATAGAGGGATGGAAGAAACCAAAGACCTTGGGAGAGGATATCTGCCAGCTCTAAGCTTGGTTCAGAGCATGGAGACCGTGTCTAGAAAGATCTGGAAGAGCATAATGGAATAGAGACCTCGAATGAGGGTTTTGATTTTCTTAAGAAGAACAAAATTTTTACGCCCCACCATGGGTGTGTTACAAATTGGTATCAGAGCATGGTTACAACACTTGGCCTACTTGGGCTCATGGACGAGTCACTTAAAAACCGTGTTTAAAGCAAGTCTTAAGGGTGACACCCCACCTTACCTCTTCCTAAAGAGTTTGGTTAAACTATTACTAAAGAAAAGAATGAAAACTTTCTACTATGTGTGTATTTAAGAAAAAATGAACTATGTGTTGTTCATGAACTAATAGAATGTTAGCTAACAACAAGTGTTTTTCCAGCACTCCAGTAGTCGGTGAATCACAGGAAACCACCAGCATAAAGGATGGCGACGCGCTAGGAAGTGGGGTTTGCCTCCCACAATAAAGATGAAGGGTCTGACGAGAGGAGGGCGGTGGAGACCCCTCCAGATCTAGTGGAAACTATAAGGAGCATTATGGCAAAATTACAGAGTTGCAAGGCTGGCATCGAGAGATTGATAAAGGAGCAAGAGAAACAAACATAAATCAATGTTGTCTTTCTGCAAAGCTTATCCGATATACAGAGGCAGTTGCAACATGGACCTGCAACCAATCATGTGGACCGACGACATACATAGAGAAGTCAAAGTCCACCTAAGATATGAAAACGTGGTCCCATAAGTGGCCACAGAAGGATAAGTACCTTGAGGAAGGCCCAACCTGGAGGCAGGGGATGCTCATTGGGAGAGTCCTCATGAAAGGGAACTGACAACTCCGAGGGATCTTCTAGTAGCAAAACTAGCTCATATTCTCAGAAGAAAGGAAAGAAGCGAAAGCATTCCAAAAGTCATAACCCTGAAGAGTTCAAGAAAGCCAAACCACCCTCTTTCAATGGAGAGATCGTGAAAGGGGAAGAGGAAGAAGCTTGGCTACTTGGTTTAAAGAAGTACTTTAGAGTTCATGACTATTATGAAAACTTGAAGGCTTGAATAGCCATCTTCAATCTAAATGGAATGACTTCCATTTGGTGGGAAGATATTAAGAATGTGAAACTAATCCATGAAGAGACTTATCATGGAAACAGTTTGAGAAACACTTCAAGAAGAAATATCTGTCAAAGAAATACTTGGATCAGAAGACTAAGGAGTTCTATGAACTCAAGCTGGGACAACTCAACATAGAGGAATATGTCAATAAATTCCTTGAGTTGTTGAGGTATGTACCCTACATAAAAGATGAAAAGGTAAAAGAGCAATGATTTATCAGTGGATTACCTCAGACCTACCGGAACAGGGTTGAGTTTGACGAGCCAAAGACCTTAGAAGACATTATTCGGAAGGGAAGGTATTCTTATGAACAGTTCAGGCGTTAGATAGAACCTCACGAGGACTCGAAGAAGAAGAGTAGTTTGGGGTTCAAGAAGAAGGGGTTTAAATCCTCAAGATTTAAGAACTATATGAAGGATTCAAGGATGAGCCTTCCTATCCGAAGTGTGTATCAGCAGGATTTCCCCTCCCAGAGTGGAAATAAACCTTTTGGATCGACCCTAGGAAAGACTGATGACCCAAAGAGAGAACCCTTGAAATGTTGGGGTTTCGGAGAAGAACATCTGCTAAGGGATTGCCCACACAGCCAACATAATAGTAGGAGAGTCTACAACATCCAAGAAGCTACCATAGTCAATGATGTGGCTAGGAGCATGCCACAAATTTATGCAGCTTTGGATAATAAAGAATCCAACCACCAAGCTTTAGTGGTGGAGATGGAAGGTATGATCGCCAACCGTCTAGTTTCTATTTTAATTGACCTTGGTTCTAACTTGATTTATGTGGCCCCTCAGACTGTTGATAAGTGTAAACTGCAACTAGTTAGACACGTTAAGCCATGGTTGGTACAACTATCCACTGGAACCAAAAGAAAAGAAACATAGGTCATGCCAGCTTGCCAATTCATCATGGATGGATTTCCCACCCAAGCGACCCTTAACATACTTCCCCTAAGATCTTATGACTTGTTGATTGGTATGGATTGGTTGGCTGCTTATAAAACTAAGTTGGACTGTTACAATAAAACTTTAAAATGTGAAAATGTGAAAATGAAAAAGTATTGTAGAAAGGGGTGTCTTCTATATGAAATACAGGTGTTGGAATCGGTAGAGGATGACAAACCAAACCTAGAGGACCACCCCATATTAAGAGAGTATAGAGACGTGTTTCCAGAAGAGGTACCGGGTCTACCTTCGAGAAGAGACATTGACTTCTCGATAGAACTTGCACCAGGAGCAGTGCCAGTGTCTAGGACACCTTATAGGATGAGTACACCTGAGCTAGTTGAGCTCAGACTACAACTAAAGGAAATGATGGATAAAGGCTACATCCGGCCCACTGTGTCTCCATGGGAAGCACCAACCTTGCTTGTGAAAAAGAAATATGTCACGCTCCGACTATGCATATATTATAGACAACTCAATAAGACAACCATAAAGAACAAGTACCCCTTACCAAGGATCGATGACTTGTTTGACCAATTAGGGAGTGCTTCCATTTTCTCAAAGATTGACTGGAGGTCTGGATACCATCAAGTCAGAATCAAGGATGAAAACATCCACAAAATGGCCTTTAGGACAAGGTATGGCCACTATGAATTTGTGGTGGTGCCATTTGTATTAACCAATGCCCCCACCACTTTTACGTGCTTGATGAACAATGTACTCAACAAATTCCTGGACATATTTGTATTGGTTTTCATTGATGATGTCTTAATCTACTCCAAGAACAAAGAGGAGCATGAAGAACATCTTAGACTTGTGCTTCAAGTACTAAGAGAGCATCAGCTCTACGCTAAGTTTAGCAAGTGTGACTTCTTCCAAAAGCAAGTACATTACTTGGGCCATGTTATATATGAAGAAGGGGTGGAAGTGGACCCTGATAAGATCAGATCTATTATGGAATGGCCTACCCCAAAGGATGTATCTGATATCAGATCCTTTATGGGCTTAGCAGGATATTATAGAAGGTTCATAAAAGGATTTTCCAAGATTGGTTGTCCCATCACTGCCTTCCAGAAAAAGGGGGTTAAATTCACTTGGACATCATAATGTGAAG
Source organism: Picea sitchensis (assembly GCA_010110895.2). NCBI lineage: Eukaryota > Viridiplantae > Streptophyta > Pinopsida > Pinales > Pinaceae > Picea > Picea sitchensis. Next base: position 173,355 of record SNQJ01S0007511.1, on the reverse strand, counting down.
AAATATTTCAGGCACTGAAATACCTTCTGACCCATGCACCCGTGCTGAAGATTGCAGACCCGGATAATGACTTCCTTGTGTGTATAGATGCCTGCAAGGAAGGACTCGGAGGAGTCCTTATGCAAGAAGGACGTGTAATTTGCTACAAATCCAAGAAATTGAATGAGCATGAAATCATTATGTGACCCATGATCTAGAGTTGGTTGCCATAGTGCATGCTTTAAAAATGTGGAGGCATTACCTCCTGGGTAGGAAATTTGTACTTATGACAGACCACTGTGGATTGAGGCACATGTTTGATCAACCAAAACTCAATGCTAGACAAGTTAGGTGGATGGCTCTCTTTAGTGAGTTTGATTTCTAAATCAAACACATCAAAGGGAAGGAAAATAGGGTGGTCGATGCCCTTAGCAGAAGTGTGAAAACGATTCACCTGGTAGCAGCAAGCACCTGTGAAATGGATGTCAGGGAAAGAATCGGGAATGCATAAGAAACTGATGCATTCTTCAAGACCTTGACCTCATACCTAAGGCAAGAGCCTACAATGCTAAAGTATGAAGGTTATCAGATGCTTGATGAAGGCCTGTTGACCTACAAAAACGTATTGTATATTCCAAGTTGTGATGACTTGAAGAGGTTCATAATGGATGAGCTACACAAGAGACCATATATTGGTCACCCAGGATATTAGAAAATGATCACGACTGTTAGGAAACAATTCTATTGGCCTGGACTGAAAAGGGACATAGCTCACTATCTAACTAAGTGCCAAGAATGCCAACAAGTTAAGGTAGAACACCGACAACCAGCGGGGTTGTTACAACCTTTACCATTTCCATGGATTTCATCACTGGATTACCAAAATCGGCTAAGTAGAATGATGCCATCATGGTAGTGGTGGAAAAATTGAGCTAGTCTGCTCACTTCGTCCCTGTCAAGTCGACTTGTAACGCAGTAGATATTGCCAACATCTTCATGAAGGAGATATTCAGATTGCTCGACATGCCTAAAGAGATTGTATCCAACAGAGACACAAAGTTCACTTCAAGCTTTTGGAAATCCTTGATGGCTGGTTTTGAGACTAAATTGTTGTTTAGCACAACCTATCACCCCCAAACTAATGGACAAACAAAGAGAGTAAACCAAATATTAGAAGACATGTTAAGGATGCATGTAATGCATCAACCTAAGAAGTGGGAAGACTACCTGCCACTGGTAGAATTTGCCTACAACAACGATTATCAAGAGTCACTAAAGATGAGCCCTTTTGAAGCCCTCTATGGTAGACAGTGCAAGATTCCATTCAGCTGGAGTAATCCAGTGGATAGAATTACAATCAGACCGGACATGCTGAAAGAAATGGAACAACAAGTGATTAAGATAAAACCAAATCTGAAAATTGCTCAGGATAGACATAAGAGCTACGCCGATAGAAAGAGAACTCCCAGAGAGTTAAAGACAGGAGACCATGTCTATCTCAGAGTTAGGCCCAGAAAGAGTTCCCTGAGAATGGGAGCTTGTGCCAAGCTGACACCTCGGTATTGTGGACCCTTTGAAGTCTTAGATAGAGTGGGACCTGTAGCCCATAGGCTAGCACTCCCTCCCACAGTAAAGGCACATAATGTTTTCCATGTTTCATTATTGAAGAAATATGTACATGATTCTAATCATATAATTGATTGATCTGTGATCCAGGTGGAGCTGGAGGGAGAATTCCTGCCAGAACCTCAATGTATACTAGACAGGAGGGAAACCTCACTCAGGAACCAAACCATTGCATAGGTCAAGGTGAAGTGGAAACATTTTGGCTTAGATGAGGCTACGTGGGAAATGGAGGATGCCATGAGACAGACATATCCAATTTTGTTTACTTCTGTATATATATATAGTATGTTGACATATAGAACATCGAGGATGATGTTCCTTTAAGGGGGAGGGAATTGTAACACCCCGTTTCCCCCAATTTGTAAATATAACTATATTGGCCAAGAGACTATGGAAAACTCAATATGTGTGAATGTTTGATTTGATGGACCTTTGTATAAAAGGTCAATGAATGTAAATTATGTTATTTTAATAGAAAATGGATAAGTGTTGCATGATTGCTGGAAAAGGGGATGTGCTAAGAGAGACCATGAATGATTTGAAAGAGATGGTGAAGGGGACCAGGAATGGTTGCGTTAGCCTTCATTAGACCAATACTTTGCTGGATTTAATTTCTCGGGATCAGAACAACCCCCTGACCCAGGAATGAATGTCAGTTGGGCTGGTAGGTGGGAAGACCTCCTCAATATTTAATGAGGGTATGGGGTAGACTACCCATCTGTAAGGATTTCAGACCTGACCACGGACTGGGGATTTGGGCCACACACAATCTTGCTGGGAGAGGCAAGAAAGGAAGGTGTGGTGGATAGAGGAGGACCTGCGAAGACTGTAGAGACGAGAGACTGAGCTCTCGAGTTCAAGGGAGAACTATGAAAAGAGTGTGTTCTGATCGTGGAAAATAGAGACTGAGACATGAGAAGGAGAGTAGCCTTCATCCATATCTATTTCTGAGACGGAATAAGAGATTCAATCTCAAACCATCATGGTCTAGCTCAAGGGTGGCTAGTGGTAAATCCATTAGGAGTCACTGAGCCTATGGTTGGGTCGAAACGGGCACCCCTTCTAGCAATCGCTTCATGTTATCTAATTCTAATAAGTGTTTTCATACTCTATGCATTGAATTGGGAATTAATGGTTGTATGCATGGATTTACATATCTATAAATGGTTTCTGTATTGAAATGGTTAAGTTATGTGTATATGTTGGCTTCCTTGAGAACTTATGCTTCTGTTTTTCCCGTATGCTCCAGTTTAACCCTCGAAAGTGTTTTTCCCAGAGGGCTACCTCACAGCTCCGGAGTTGGAGCAAGCCTCTTGGCACCGCTACCGTCTTGGTAATCTCATGAGTTTACCCAACCATGTTTCAGTACTTAAAGTTCTGAGAATTAGGGAGGCGTTTCTTTCAAACCAGTAGCCTGAGAGACCTTGAACTTGCGGCCATAACCTAAGCCAAAATCGGGCTAAGAATGAAGTTCATAGCCTGAGAGTCATCTAAAGGTCCATGTGACCTGGGTCTAGGAACCCTGCGCTAAGCCTGAAAGGAGCTAGTTCATAATGGTTTCGGAGTTTCGGGAGTTCGACACCCTGGAATATCAAACTTCATGATAGTCAAAATTACCTGAACTCCCTGAGTAATAAGAGCCATAGATGAATCAAGAACCTAACAAAGGAGATGAATGTGAACCATTCATCGGAAGGAAAACCTATCTCAATCGTCAAATTGACTCAAAGACCTACTGGAGTTAACAAATTAAACACCAGCCACTCGATTAGATTGATGGTTGGGAATCATTTCAGAGCGTGAAGGTGAAATTAGCGGACATGCTAGTTCATGGTCCGTAATCAACCAACGTCGTTGATCTCGTTGGGGATGGAAGATCAATGACCACGATTAGACAGAGTCGGGCGAGCACTTCCTAGATTGCGGAGATTGGGCCCCGCAATCGCTGTGAATCGTCGATTTGTGAACGTAGATCGATGGTGGGGAATCATTGCGGAGCACGAAAGTGAAATTAGCAGACATGCTAGTTCATGGCCTGCAATCAACCAACGTCATTGATCTCGTTGGGGATGGAAGATCAACGACCATGATCAGATAGAGTCGGGCGAGCACTTCCCATATTGCGGAGATTGGGCCCCGTAATCGCTATGAATAGTCGATCTATGAACGAAGATCGATGGTGGGGAATCATTGCAGAGTGCGAAGGTGAAATTAGCGGACGCGCTAGTTCACGACCCGCAATTCACCAAGGTTATTAATCTTGTCGAGGTGGAGAATCAATGACCATGATTTGACCAAGTCAGGCAAGAACTTTTCAGATTGCAGAGATTGAGCTCTCCGATAAAAAGTGAGCACGTTGGGGCCCCGCATTCACTGTGAACTGTCGATCGGTGAACAAATTGGTATTGGTCAGATCATGACCGTGAAAACCTGAGGGAGGTTGAAAGATGATCAGATCAGAGTGACGAGGCACAATGACGCCATCCATAGTGACATGGATTTAAGCTTGATGAGCCACGTGCCACTTGGATTCATGCGCATCACATACCCTATCGCTCTTTTGAAAGTGATACATGTCATTCCAAACAAGGGCACGTGTCTCCCCTGACCCAGCTACGTGTCAGCCCCTGGAACATACATACCTCACCCACGTGGTTGGTGAAATGACTAGGATTCCAAGACTTCGGGACTCCGAAGGATTCAAGGTGCTTCGAAAATCCCCTAAATGTTGAAGTGTAGGAGTAGATCCTAGCCGTTGGCACAGACATGCACGCGGCAGTAGATCGTTGATCCAGAGAAGAACACTCCAGAGGAACGCGAGGAGTGAAGTCCCGAAGTGGATCACACTCGTCGATCATAAAGGGACGCGTGGCGCTTGATTTGTAACTTCGGGTACTGAGTACTTCGGAGGAAAAAGGTGTTGGAGTGTTCAAAACTCCCGAATGTCGAAGTCCCGAAGTAGATCACAACCGTCGATCACGAAGGGACATGTGGAGCTCGATTTGTAACTCCTGATACAGATTACTTTGGAGGAAAAAGGCGTTGGAGTGTTCGAAACTCTCGAACGTCGAAGTCCCGAAGTGGATCACAGTTGTCGATCACGAAGGGACGTGTGGCGCTCGATCTATAACTTCGGGTACGAAGTACTTTGGGGAGAAAAGGCTTTGGAGCATTTAAAAATCCTGAACGTCGAAGTCCCGAAGTGAATCAAGGTCGTCGAAATCCCTGAGGACACGTGGCGTCAGATTGTGAACTTCTGAAATTTGCCACTCCGAAGGATTCGTGCATTGGTTGTCTTAGCGCATGTTGTCTTGGGGTCTAGTCATAGCCCACGGTCATATGCAAGTATAGAGGGATGGAAGAACCCGAAGAACTTGGGAGAGGATATTTGCCAGCTCTGAGCTCGGTTCGGAGCATGGAGACCGTGGCTGGAAATCTTTGGAAGAGCATAATGGAATAGAGACCTCGAATGAGGGTTTTGATTTTCTTAAGAAGAATGAAATTTTAACGTCCCACCATGGGTATGTTACAACACCCTTTAGGTGTCTCATGTTCTTTCGCGCATCAAGTCCATCGTTCTATAATCTTTATCATCACCCACTGATTTGCAAAAGTTGCAATATGAACTCTTAGGTATTGTCTGATACTTCTACCTCATTCGACAATGATATGGATCATGTCCATGTGTTTTATAGATCTCACACCATGGTCCTCCTGTTGGCAAATGGTTTGGTAGCCATGTTTCCATGTATTACGCGAAAGTTGGGCACTCATTCTTGTGGCGTCCTTCTGTCCTACATGTGGTACACCAAACAACTTCTCTTTTCTCTTTGCCCCTATTCTGGTTTAGTTGAAATGTGAGGTTCTTCAAATCCTCCTCCAACTCCTCTATTGTTGGATCTGTCTTTTGATACTGATTCTCTTCCAGTTGTAGGGCTGCCTGTAGAGCCTCTGCCTGAGTTTGAAACTTTTGCTGCCTCAAAGGGTATTTCAGGTGTGGTAGCAGTGAATTCACAAAGAGATGTCTATTTTGCATATCCATCATGACATACTTCAATTTTCCCTTCAATCGCTTGAACCTTTGATCAATCTCCCGAACAGACTCACCCGGTTTCTGTCTGATCTCAATCGTCTCATTCATGTACTGATCTTCTGAAATCAGTTTCTGAAATTCATTTATCAGTAGCTTCTTGACATCTGCAATCATCCTTGTTGTTACAGCTAAGATCATTTACCAATCCAGTGCACGGTCTCTTAGTGTGATAGCTAACTGCGCAAGTTTTGTATCCTCATCTATGATATGCTTTGCTTCCCAAATCTTCTCACAGATAAATAAGTGCTTTTCAGGATCCTCTGATGCCTCTCCCTTGAATTCGGGTAACCTGATGGTGGGATCGTGTCTTTCCATTTTGAAGGGTGATGACCTACAACATCCGTGCTTGTAGATACTTGACTAGTACTTCCTGAAATGGATCCTCCAGTTGTTGCTCCTTGGTTGGGTGCATTTCCTGTTGTCCTTCCACTAAAATTCAATTGTCTAAATGGTGGTGTTCTTTATGGTGTATTAGTCGCACATTCGTTTATGGGTTCCACACTGACACTGACATGGATAATAGTTCTGCCTGTTGTTCTTTCCCTTGGGCCTCTTGTCTTTCTTTCATATGTTGCGCGCAATATTTCCTCAATTTGCACCACAGCTCGAAGATCCTTTACCTCTTCTTCATCATTTTCCAAGCCCTCTCTCTCGACTATGGATCTCTTCTTATTATTCAACTTATATTGGTAGGGTACTCCACTGTGCATTTTTCCAACTATTGCCATGATCTTCTTGATCTGATATTCCTCCATCATGATTGGGTCCAAGGCCTCCTCCTCCTTCTTTCCTTTATCCATTTCTTCAACTCTTGTCAGTGGTTCACCCCTTCCTTCATGTACACAGGGAAGTTCAGTTTTTTTCTTTCATAATCATTACACCTTCGTTATACAAAAAGATCTTGATGGAAGTTTATAGAGATCTAATATACCTTCCTTGTGGTCCTCTTAGAAACTCTTGCTCTGTTGCGCTGTAAGAATTCACAGTATCTACTGCAAATTTTGTGATAAATCCTGCAACAATACTGTCTAGCCAGAAATCTACTGCTCGTGTGAATTTGTTATCAACTTGCTGTAACTGGGTGATCTCCACAGGGTTCCACTCTAACTGTCTAATCTGATTTGTTGCATTGTTGTCTTTCAACCTCAATATCCACTCCTGCAACACATGCAAAAAATTGCAGAAAAACACTTCATGCAAGTTGCTAAACACACACTTGTCCATATATTTGTGCGGTGTTATTTTAGGGTTTTATTTGTCCTTCAGCCCAAACTCAAGCTCTTTTGTTTTCAATAAGCTTTCAATCTCTGCCTTCGTTGGATTCCACGGTGTAAACATTCCCTTCTATATGTTCATTTTCTGCGTGATTCTTTCACGGATCCTACTTACTCAATCCCATGCAGTTCCAGCCAGCAACAAAACCATTTGTTGGTTATTACTCTTTCTTCCCACTTCCTAGTCTGACCCAGGTTCAGATATGAACATACTTCCAACAAATCCCTCTAAAACTATCGACTCTCCTGGTAAACCAGAAGGAAACACAACACACAGAGTGCACTGCATAGTCTCACCCGAGATAGTTCTATGGTTGACTGCAATGCTCAAGTGCTTGCAGTCTGGGAATGAGTGGGGATCTGGGATTGTATTTTGTTATCTTCATTTATTTACTCTATTATCCATCTATATTAAACACTTTGTCGTTCTTTATTCATGCATGTAAATCAACAAATCTAACTACCTCATCAATACATTGATCTAAGATTTAACCATTGCGGAAAGGACATAAACAATAAGCATTTTACATAACACACGATCTACCGTGGTTCACCCCCTCCCGAGGTACGTCCACAAAGATATGGCTGCTTAGGCTCTTTTATTATGGTTCTGTAATATATAGCATCGCGCACACTACAACTCTATTTATACGATTACAAAATAGGTTCTACGACCTTTGTGAGGCTGACTAGATCGCACCAGGCTCCTCAGCCTGTGATCTAACCCTCAAGGTCTAGTTACCTCACTCTCCCACAACTCAACAACTTACAAAAAGGTATCAGATCTTACAATCGTTTTCCTTGCTACACAAAACAGTCTTCTCTAACATGCTATCCCCCCCGCCCTAGACCTTCTAGGTACACATTTATACTTATTCTTTTCTTCTCAGCCATTAGAATGTCTTACAAAAATCCTAACCCTAATGTGGTTAGGTTTTCCTGCATGCATGCCTCACATGTTTCTTTTCCTCTTTTCTCGGCGCCGCTTTTCCTTTATTCCTTGTGCACTCCCCTATTTTTCGGTGATGCTTTGATTCCTTCAACGCTTCTTCGATTTCTCTCAACATTGGCCTACGCCAACAAATAACATTGGAGGAAATGAGTGTTGTGTATGCTTGTGACCCATGCTTGCTCTGCACTATCAAGATCAGAAAGAGATCACCACTGTCTTGATTTTACACAAAAAGTTTCAGATAAAAGGTTGCAGGCCTTTGTGAGCTCTCTGGAGGGCAAATGAAGCTTATTTTGAAAAATGGCTTTATTTCTAGTCAGCCAGATCTTCCAAAAAATGAATTTGGGAATCGTTTTCCATAAGCTCATGAGGAGAGGTTTTTAATGAGGTTGCCGACATATCTTGTTTTCCAGAAAAAGGAACATATCATTCCAATTTGAGGGAGGAATATAGTGGGAAAGAAGTGAATTATATAATTGATTCCAAACTTGCTTAGAGAAGTCACAATCAAAGAAGTGGTGCTGGGATGTTTCTTTTGGAGATTTACATAATGCACATTGAGAAGGCCCAAAATTCCCCCTTTTTGTAAGTTTTCTAGTGTAAGGAGCTTATCTTGAATCAAGATCAACAAAAAAGCAGTTATATTTGGAAGAGAAGGACCTTGCCAAATGTGGGACCAAAGCTTTGAGCTGGGAGGCCCTGGAGACCCCGTGACCCAGTGTTGATACCCCCGTTTGAAAGAATATGCATAATCACCCCAAAAATAGACATCATTAATTTGAGATTCAAGAGGAGCACAACCAACAAGAAGATGGAACAATTTTGGGGTCAAAGATGAAAGATGTTATGGAAGGGATGGACTTTTCCATCCCGTCCATTTTTTGTTTTCTGCCCAAAGAGAAAAGTATGCTATTTTTGTGAGGCCTGCATTGATGCATCAGTTCTTAAGGGGAATCAATTATTCTATTTTTCCTAGTGGTGTTTTTCCCATTATACTGTCAGTCCATATATCGATGCATTCTCCATTCCCCGAGGCCTAGTAGATCTTTGATTGAATGAGGCAAGCAACAACTTTAAGAAGTTTCAAAATGGAGCATTCGTTTGTGTTGGGGAGGGGGCATCAAGGTCTCAATGTCTAGGAGAGCTGAGATATTTGGATATGAGGATGAGCTTCCATGAGTTTGCGATTTCTGTAACCAATATCCATGCTATTTTGGCTCCCAATGCTACATTCATAAGGGATGGATCTATGATGGCAGGACTGCCTTTTTTTGAAGGTTGGCAGACTATGTGCCAGTTGACTAGATGAAACTTTCTTGTGTTTATTTTGCCTCGTTCCCAAAGGAAACTTCTAAGATTCCTTAAGATATTTTCCATAACTCCTTTTGGGGCCAATAGGGTTGAACATTGGAAAATAGTTAGCGAAGAGAGAACATATTTTAAGAGGACAATCTTACCTGTTGGATTTAACCATCGGGCTCCCCAACTCTAGATGTGGGTTGCCAATTTACCAGGAACATCATGCCAATCCTGAAAGGAAGATGTCTTTAAAAAAATCACATTCCCAGGTACTTGAGAGAGGACCAATTACTAACCATCAGAAACCCAAAATTTCCAGAGAGAATAGATTAGAGATCCCCTATTATGTTCCAGCCATAATTTTTTTCTCTTACTACTGTTTATTTCCCCCCTTGAGGTTGCAAGAAATTCATCCATAGTGTTTTTGAATCTCCTTGCAATGACTATTGATGTCGCCTCTAAGAGGAGAGTGTCATTTCCAAATTATGAATGATTAATTTCTTTGACTCCTCGGGCAATTTGGATGTCAGGAAGATGACCCATTCTATGCTCAACTTCCAACTTTCTACTAAGGGAGTCAGACATTGAGCTAAGGGAGTCAGACATTGAGATAAAGGAGAAGGAGAGGGGGGACTTTCCTGATACCTCTACTAGATCGAAAGAAATGAGTGGGTCTGCCATTTATCATAGGGGTGATCCAAGGGGAGTCTATACAAGCTTGAATGCATTCAATAAATGCTTATGAGAAGCCAAATTTGTGAAGAATAGAAAAAATGAAGGAGTGCTTAACCGTGTCAAAGGTGTTTTCCATGTCGAGATTTATCACCATGCCTTTATCTTTGTGATCCCTGTTGGTGTGGATAACTTCTTGAACAAGAATAATATTGTTGTGATTTTCTTGTTCACCATAAAATCTCCCTGATTTTTAGAGATTAATTTGGGAAGGAGGGGCTTAATTTGATTTGCTATGATCTTGGTTAGAATCTTTCATGTTGTGTTACAAAGAGAGATTGGCATGAACCTATAGAAGTTGGAGGGGTTGGTTTCTTTGGGAATAAGGGCCAAGAAGGTTGAATTAGTTGCTCCTCCCACTTTCTTTTTCTTCAGTGTATAGTTAAGCATTCTTTTCAAATCGGGTTTAATTGTGTCCCAAAAGTGTTCATAAAACTGGGAGGAGAAACCATCAGGCTCTGCGGCTTTGTCCTAATCTAGTCCCCATAGAGCCTAAGATATTTCTTCTTTGTTGGTTTCTCTTATGGGGGAATTATTCTCCTGTTCAGATATGCAAAGAGGAACGTCCTTTACCATGGCTTGTTCACTAATCTCTTCTCCCTCATTGATGTCCTGTGTTTATAGATTTTCAAAGTGTTGGAATTTCGCTTCCTTGATTTGATCAATTTTTTCTTACACCTTCCCGACCTCTGTTTGGATCTTTTTCATAGTGTTTTTCTGCCTCCTTTATTATGCTTGCTTGTGAAAGAATGAGGTATTTGAATCTCTTTCCTGAAGCCATAAGCTTTGAGATTTCAGCCTCCACTTCTATTCTTCTTTCTGGAATGTCGAGTGAAGGTTTTGATAGGCTTCTCTTTCTATTTTAAGAGATGTTTCTGTTACCTCCTAGTTTTCCATTTTATTTTGGACTGCTTCTAGCTATGGAATTCGAGCAATTCTTTGTAAAAAAGGTGGAGTATAAGAAGCTTTTGCCCAATCTTTTAGAGCCAACTTCACCAATATTAATTTGCTTTCCCAAACAAAGTTTGGAAAGCCTTGAATGGGAATGGACCATGCCTTAATAATAAGGATGATGACTAGATCAGATTCCAACAAGATAGGATTAAAACAAAAGGGGATGGGGCCAAAATTCCGAGGGGGGGAAATCAAAAGTGAGAATGGCTTATGATCAGAGAGGGAAAAGGGGAGAATGCTTGAGAAATTGGAAAAGGGAAGGAGAAGAAAGTCGTTGTGGATAAGAAATTGATCTAAATGAGTAGCAATGTGGACGAGACCAGATCGCTTGTTGCTCCATGTGAATTTTCCTTTTATTTGGCTTGATGTTCTGAATATCCCAATCCAAGATTAGATCTTCCAACTTTTCTCGCATGGGATATTGAACACATATTCTGCCTCTTTTTTCTGATCTTTGTAGATAGGTGTTCATCTTTCCAACTACTATAATAGAGGTTATGTTCAAGGTGTCCTTGGCGACAAACAAGGAATTCCAACATTCTATTTTTTCCAAACATCTATTGGGCATATAAACTTAGTTTTTTAGTCTTTCCTATGGAGAACAATAATAATCCAGTGATTATCACAGAAAGATACCTATAGCTCCCATTGAAGTGGATCCCAAAGAGTCATTATACCTCCTAAAGCTTCTACTGAACTTTTAGCTATTCCTTCATTGTTTCACATTGCCTTTTTCCCACTTAATAGTGCTGCAAATTCCTCCATTTTAGTCTTCTGGAGGAGGATTACAGAGGGATTCTCTAACTTAATAAGGTCTCTTAGGGATTCTACCTTCATATTGTTGTTGAAGCCTCTGCAATTCCAAGATAGGAATTTCATTGTCTAGGGATTGAGGGAGCCCACCCACTTGCAGCGAAAGAATTTAGATCCTTATTGCCTGCTTTTCGACCCATATTTCTCAGGGAACTTTCAATGGAATGTTGCTTCCCTTGGGATTTTTATTTATGAGTTGTTTCTTTTTAGGTGTCTCGATGTGATCTCCTTCTGATTTTCTTGTTTTCTCCTGTGTTATTTCTCCCTCCTCGACTTCCTGTCGAGATGTCCCTTTGGGGAGAACCCTTTCCATAATAACTGGTTGTTCTGCTACATGGGTGACTCTTCGATTGTTTTCCTTAGCATCAAAATCTCCTTCGTCTCCTTCCAGTTCTCGGGAGATATCATCCTAAGGGGTGGCTCTTGAAGTGTTGGGGTTTGGATATGCAACAATCTCATCCTCTCTACCCATCGATGTTTCACCTCAACTTGCAAACTGATTTGTTGTTGCCAAATGCGATTTGACTTGGGTTGCGGGATCTTGCTTTCTTCCACTTTCGCGAGCATTTACCACTGTTGGAGGTTTCTGCACCATATTGGGGTTTTTTTGGGGGTTTGAAGGGCTTGTGGCTTGCCCATTATGTTTCTTTGTATTTTCTTTCTTTTTGACCTACTGCCAGCCCGCTTCTAGTTCTTCTCTTCTAGCCTCCTAGTCTTGTTTTCTTTTTGGGAAGTTCTGGGCAAAGTGCCCATATTCATGACATGACTTACATTTGACAGGGAGTTGCTCATAGTCTAACTTTTGAAGATGTGACCAGTCATCTAGAGAGAGCTTAATGGCCTTTCTCCAAATCTACCTCAACACAGATTCTGGAACAAGCATACATTGAAGGCTTTGGTTTAGATTTGTCAAAATATTTCCCTAAAGAGTCACCGATACACTTCAAAACATCATCTCCCCAACAATGCAGGGGTAGATGGGGTAAACGAACCCAAACATGGAATGTTGTTGGAATATCTCTTTCTGGATCAAAATCCAGCATCTATCGATTCAAGTATAAACCCCAAGATCCAAAAAAACAAGGCCCACTATGAAAGATAAGATCTCTATCCTCCGTAAGGTCAAAGTAGGAAATATAGAAGCCCTTACCACAAAAAAAAAATGGTTCATCCTTCATTTGATCAAAGGTTGCCATTTCTGCACAATCTGAAGCTCGATCTATTGGGGGGAAGGCCAGAGGCCTATAAACTGCCCAATAAGTCCTTTGGATTCATAAGCTAGAGCTTTGATATGAGTTGTAACTCGAGGGATGGCGATCTCTAGGTTCTTATTTCATTTTTTCACAAAACGAGTGTGGGTGGGTCGAGTTCACAGATTTCCCAAAGATCTGACAAGTTGCTTGAAGGCCTCGATGTCTGCTTTGAACGCATGAGGGGGGTCGGGATGCCCCCTTGACATGATGGAAGATGCAAAGAGAAAGACACATCGATGATCTAGGGTTTCCTTAGAGCACTAGGTGCATAAATTGGATCCACAGGTCACAGATCTATTAGCAAACAAGAAAATTAAATATAGAAGCAACATTGTTAAACTCACAGTTTATTTCTTGTTTGAAACGTTAATACTGTGAACATGAAATACAAAAACATTAAACTATATTTTCGCTTGTCTAATGTTTTTCAAAGATACCATTACAATTGAAAAATAAAAAAGATTTAAAATCTATTTTCAGAATAGCTAAACCATTTGAAACAAAAACATAATAAACATTTCATGTCATCATACAAAACAAAATATACTGTTTTCCTGCAGTATTTAAAGATTAAATAAATAAATTGTTAAATACCAAAGACATTTGTATAAGCCATAGGTTTGTATTCACTTTGCACACTTACATTTGCTACTCGCATAGTACGAGCATGTGCAATATCACTCCTCTAGGTTACAAGGGGAAATAATTTAAATGATAATAAAAAAATAAACCTTAAAAGCATTATGATTAGTATTTATTAGTCCCTGTCGTTCGGGCTGGTAGGGACTATTGTAATCTATTCTCCATTTTGTTATTAGTCTGGCACAAAAATCACAGTATTTTTATTGTTTTAATCCTAAGTTTGGGTAAATTATACATTTGTTCTCATCCCATTTCATGTTTTTACTGTAACTTTTAGGTTTGAGGCCTTATTTGGCCTCTTCTTGAGGCAGAGCCCCTGCATTGCCCACCGAAATATTACTTTAAATCTCACATCTAAGTACTAATTTTTCTCGAATGAAGTAATGCTAGAAATGACTCTAGCATTACTTCACAAACATGAAATGTTTGTATAAAAGTTTTTTTCATCCCATAGCCCATAGCACATTTTCTATTGAGCTACCACCTACACACCATGCAAACCGACACCACCGTGCCACCTACACACCATGCAAACCTATGCCACCGTGCTCACGTGTTCGTTCTTTGTCCTTTAAAAATGGTCCTAGACATGAAACAATAGATTTTCAAACAATAGGTTTCTCCATGAATTATTCTTAGTATCCCCACCAAATGCCCCCATTGCAGCTAGTGATTTCCTCTTCTGGGTAGCTCCGCCTCGAGTTTTAGGGTTGTTGGGCACCAAATTTTCTTCATCCTTAACCTTGTACTGTTCAAAACCCAGTGGCTCTGAGGCGTTGTCATTATACCCACTTTCTTCGCTCTGCTCCTCTTCTCCTTTCATGCCTTCCTGTTCACTTGGGTCCAGAAGTGATAGACCCAACAACACCAGACAACACTAGTTGATTCTGTTCCGGTTATAGTTGCAGAGTAATCTGGAATCACAGTGAGTAGCAGTTGTTGCTGGTGCTACAGGAGTTGTTGATGCTACCTATGCTTCATAATAGAGTACTTCATCCAATTAAATTTGATTCGCATAGGAGGTAGTAAAATTGTCGTACTGCTTTCAATTTGCTATGCCTTATGGTACTCTTTTCCCATAATGATACTCTTACACTCGAATAGAGTAATTAGCCCCTCCTCCTTTTTCATCTAGGCATTTGACTCGATCCACTATAGAGGATAGGGCATCGTAGTTCGCACACACAACCTTCCATTTTACTTGTGTTGATCTGTAATATTTTGTGCCAAAGCTGTGATGAAGAGGCAGTTGGTGGAATAATTTTCTATGAAGCCCAAGCAATTATGACTGATTGAGGGACATCGTAGTTAGATCGAGGGAGGAGCATCTCTACTAGCATAAATCCCTGCATATTAATGAGGACAACTATGGCTAGGATATCGATCATACAATATCATGCCATAGACTTCCTTGCCCTGATTCGAGGAAAAAGAACTGACCTCCAAGCGCAGGATTTAAGGCCCCTTAAGCATGTTCGATGCCCTACCAATAAATCCGAAGGGTCACTTGTAGTTCGTTGGCCGCCAGTATACCCGAGGTTACCGTATGAGTCCGTCATTGTTTTAGGCCTAGTACCAACATAAGTAGCACTACCATCAATTTACTAGGTAGATTAAGCACCAGTATATTCACTAGATCGTCGAGATCAAATCTGGAAAAACATAGGCAAGTTAGGGTAAAAACCTCTTGAAAGGCCATTTCATTTGAGTGCGTTGTATCGCCACTTTGATCCTTCTTAGTGATGAGTTGCTAATTCAGGTGAGCTCAAGCAATCTGATAAGCAGCGCTGGAATAGTTACTTTAGTGACTCGACCTTCCATTCATGCCAGTAAGGGCTTCCCCACTGAACCCTACCCCCTATAAAGCAACAAAACCATATCCTTTGGTTCGCCTGGGATTGAAACTTGGATAGAAGCACCCATGGGGGTAGAGGCAAAGGCAAACGAGCTTTCGACCCTCCCTCTCAACTGAGCAAGCATAACTGGTTTATTGAACTAACCCACGCAATAGGGTGGGGGTCCAGGATTACTTGAATAAACACAAACCGGTAGGAGTGGACACAATAACCAAGTGACTGGCACCGCTGTCCAGGCTTACATGCATTGTAACATCTGGATCAGTACAAAGGAGTTTGGTTTGCAACATGCATGCAAACCAACTGGAAGCACATGTACCTATATAAACAGGTGTATGTTTGCTGCTGAGTCAGCCACTATCTTCACAAATATCTAGATATTTAATGGTCGAGTAATACTTCACTTTATATTTTATAATTTGATAAAAATTATTATTAAAGGGGTATCAAATCAGGTTCAAAAGCTAGTTTCCATAGAGCTAAAAATGCAATCTAATTTATTTGTCTCGATACTTGTCTTGTAACCACAATCCCGACTATGATAATAACTAGAGGGAGGCTGGATGGAAAAGAGGCCATAATTCATCATGTTTGATAAGGATAAAAGTAAGCTATTAACCCCATTGGATGGACATGTATCACTCCACGCCTAACACCATTCCGTGCCTTTGTCCAAAGCGTGTTTGGTAATCTTTTTTTAGAGAAACTAGACTTATAAAACCTGGATGCTTGTTTCAATATGGGATGCAATCACCTGAAATGCATGAAATCATATATTTGGCTCCAGTAAAAGCAAGTTCTTTAACCCAGATCATATGCCTAAGAACCCGGAAACACGGAAACATAATAAATTTGTTCATTGGAGATGGGTGAACTACTCCTTCTCTCGTGATGAATGTGAAAATTAGCCATTCGCCCTTCTTCAACTGAGTCACCAGACTATATCAACTTGCTCATTGTGTGGATAAATATAGAAGGTGCATGGTGCTTTTATAGGGCAGAGTCAGATATGTTCAGATCATACTGTTACTGTTTTTTTAACATTTTAATTATTTCGACGCTGAACATAAGACTTTATGATATTAAATATAATGACAGTGTTGTATATATAAAATATTATGCCACTGTTTTGCTATGAATATTTTGAACGTTGAGAAGCCAAGTGAGATGAACCAAACTGTTGAAGTGTCTCTGTTTGTAAAGGTATATAAACCAGGACAATACATGAAGATGCATATCTGAATTAATGGCCGACATATGATATTAGAAATACAAGCTCATTCTTCAAGAACCTCCCAGTGCATCCCAGAGCAATCAGATGGGTCAGTAATCAAATGGGTTTGTACTAGTATTTCAATACTGAGCATTATTTTGATTTTACTGTGTTACGCCATTTTTCTTTGAGAGAGAAAAAAGTCGAAGTTTTAAAGGAGTCGTATGTTCATTATACTTTATTGCATTGAATACATTTTTATTAACTAAATCTGTCTCCTAATTCTCTTTGTGTTCTCCACAGCTTGGACATCAAATTATATATCTGTGTCTCAATGTGCTTTCTTATGATCATGCGTGTAGCCCGCAACTTTTTTGTCTTAACCTATTTCAAAAACAAAAAGCAAAGGACAATACGTAAGGAACAACTCTCAACCTTTTTGGCAGGGACTTGTTGCTTAGTAACTCTCCTTGTTAAGAATATATTGTTTTAAGTAGTTGACAACCAAATTTCAATCTTCTATGTTATCTTTTTTAGAATTTCATGACACAAATCGCAAGAAAAGGTTCTTGCTAGAGTTTTTTTAAGGGTGCTCTATTTTCAAAGGTTAATTTTGAAAGAGATCTCACAATATTGTCTTTCAAGTCCTCTTACCTAACTTTCTTTTCACAGTGAT
The DNA here is from genome assembly GCA_010110895.2 of Picea sitchensis. NCBI lineage: Eukaryota > Viridiplantae > Streptophyta > Pinopsida > Pinales > Pinaceae > Picea > Picea sitchensis. Next base: position 155,993 of record SNQJ01S0007511.1, on the reverse strand, counting down.
CTTTTATGCATCATAAAATGTTAGTACTTTAAGATAGGTGTACTTTTAATATTAATAATATTCCCATAAACCTCTTTTCATTGTTGATGTGGAAAACAATCTATTGATCACACTCAAACATGTAGGAAATGGTGCAATTACTAATATTCATATTGATGTTAGAGAGGTCAAGACTTAATGTCACAACAAATCTTCATCATCTCAACGTTTTATGTGGCATAATTTAACACTTCCTTAGTCACCTTCCTCATTTCGTATGGTTACATTAGTCTTATATATAATTCTCGAGGATCGTATTTCAATTTATCTTGTCAAAAATATCCCATAGACAAGTACTTATATTCCACTAGGGGATAAACATACACAGAAGTGTTCTTTGTGTAGCACTTAGGGATGCACACTAATGAGTATATATAATACTTCCCTAAGGTAACTACATGCATTATTAATGACCTAAGTGATCATGGAGCCCACTAATGTCCTAAGATGTAAGAGAAATTTAGTAAGAATCACAACATTGTACAAGAAAAAACTATTGATAGAGTTACTATGCCTTTACTACCACTCTAATTCACACATAAGGATTCAAGCTAATAAAAGATACACCGAATGCAAAGCCCTTGAAAAATACTCAGAAAGTGATTTAGAAGTGTACTACAGCTAGAAAAAGAAGTCTTTGAGAAATCTTTGCAAGGTTTAAAAGAGTCCAAGCATCTTGGACATGCACATAAATGTGTACGGATAAACAATCACACTTCTATTAATGCCAAAAAGCAACAAATATTAAGGGATATTACTTGAAAGGTAAGAGTCTTATTCAAATATATCCAATGTTTCCTGAAAATTTATGATATTATCAACTCACTCTTGAAGCTAAACAAAGCTAGTCCCAAACAAATAATGGTACATGTGTATTACATCATTGCTCTTACTCGAAAGGATTTCACCATCACAATGGACATTGGCACCACACCTTTATATCCAACCATGTTCCTTCACGACGTGGATGGACATACTCTACTTTGACAACTTTTTGAATTGTAGTAATATGATATAACCATGGTGTGCATTGATATTCACTTCTCTACTAAATTTATGTGTGCCCAATTTGGGAATGCACAAGGCAGGGGGCCTACTTCTTGGGGTAGATTTAGGAGATTCATAATTATTCCAACCAACAATTACAGAGACCTTGACTACGAGTCCATCTCCATATTCTCTATATGGTAAATCACCATGAAAGTTTTAACCTAATTCTCCCACTCCTGAAATTCCAGAATTTGGTTTTTAGTCTCAACTAAACAATACACTTGATTAATCAATTAAGGTTATCTTATTTCCAATCCTTCTCTATCATATGGTACTCTCATTGAATTCTATTTTACCAAATCATATTTGTTCCCAATTTTCCTTTCCTTAGATTCACTTTCATCTTGGTTATGCCACTCAAATTCCTCTTTCCATATATTCCATCAGATGGTTGAATTCATAGAGTTGCACCTGTCTTTTGATACCTCTTGCTCACATCACTTCACACCCTTTTGAACTTCCTTATTCTCACACAAGATACAACACTCACTTATGCAATAGTAGTGTGCCATTGTTTCCAATGATCTTGCCAACAATTCAACAGGGCTAACCACAACCAAAGTGTCGAGAGAAGTTTGCCTCTCTTAGTTGGAGCTAGCTTAGGTTTGGGATGAGGGAAAATGAATTAAGCCATATCCAATATCCTTTCCCAATAAACCCACATGCACCACATAAATCCTTCATTGTATAAAACTTAAGCACTTGCATAGGAGATTTGGATACAAAGTGAGGAGGTGACACATGTGCCCTAACCGACCATCCATTCACCATTGCATAAAGAGACAAGTGTTTATGTATGACATGATCACCGTGATATGTTTTCGCATAAGGGGGGGAGGAGAGGTTGATAATGAATTTTAAATTCCCTCTTCCAAACTATCAAAGAATAGAAGATGTTACTTTCACTCTGCTCTCCACTCTTGAAATTTTGGATTCCCCATTTTAAGTTTCCATCTGGATAATTGATTTGGTTTCTTGATCAAAGCTTTGTGTTGCTTGGGCTGATCCAAAATTAGAGTTTTGACATAACTCTTCTCCTATACTTTGTAATTTGCTAGAGAAATTGTCCTTGTTCCATTTGATTGGATTATCTCGTGTAGTAATCCTTGGGCTTGGTTGGTGACTCTCTTAAGGATAGTAATATTTTGTTTGAAAATGACACAATTTTTTGCTAACCAAACATTTTAGGATAGATAATTTGACATAACAATCCTAAAACTTTTCAATAGCTACTTATTCTCTGTGCTTCATAAATATGAAGCTTTCCAAGACAAGGTCATTTGTCACCAATCCTCAGGCATTATAATTTATTTCCCCAAATACTTATATGCAATTTGTCAAACCTAAAGATTGAATGTACATTCCAAAAATATGTGTTTTGTTTTTTGTTCTATAGCTAGATAGAGGGGGAATCTTGTGGTCCATGGATCCCCCATTTTCTTTAATTTACAGATGTTAATATTTTATTTTGGACCAAGAGATAGCCAAAGAATTTGATTTTTGGAAGTCCATCTCCTCCTAATACCTACTTCCAAATCACCAACTTGGGTACTAACTCTTGAGTGGATAACTTGAAAGAATATCCACGATTCAATTTGTATGGATCATTGTTTATTCCTCATCCCCCGTGGTATTTGAATGCTTCGTGATAGGGGATGCTCTTCGAAGTTGAGAGAATAATGCCTACAATTGATCCTTTAGGTCGGCTTTGAGATGATATCATTTCCAACCAAGCCACATTCCATTTTCATTTTGTTTATAGTTAGATAAGTCATATAAGGTTCTTATTCCTTGCATTGTCAAGCAATTATTTATTCCTATTAAGGACAGATCTTGAGATAGGGGTCCAACCCATTATTATGTCCTCCCATATCTTGATAAGATTTCCTTTTTGGGGGACCAATGATATTTGGGATTGTATGATAGGCATTGAAGCTTTACGTAATTTCTAGATTAGAGAGCCCTTTTCATTTGGAAGAGGGTCGTCTAGAATTCTTAGTTTACCTCTTCTCATATATTATTTCCTTAATAGTTCTTTCCATCACTTCTATTTGCTAGATACGAGTCTCCATAGAGTATTAGCTCCAAACACTTGATTAATTAATTAAGGTTATCTTATTTCCAATCCTTCTATATCATATGGTACTCTCAAT
>SNQJ01S0007511.1:81884-103584 GCA_010110895.2 Picea sitchensis | reverse complement strand
TTTGAATTATTGAACAAAGGTCGTCCTTATTGAATTGGAGGAGAGGGATTTAATATGCAATGGAGTAATAAATAGCTCTATGGATGACTTAGCCATTTGTATTTCTGAAAATGTTTGCAGGTATTCCGAATGGATTGATGAATATGAGCGTGTAAATAATTTTGGCTAAATGGACGCATCTGTAGACTTAGATAACATATCACGTATATCTTGAATATAGTAATTCGATATATGGATGTTTCTTTTCCTGAGATTCTATCTGAAATCTGTGAGAGCATCTGCAGTTTGGATGTGCACCTTCCTCATAATGTGCAATACAGGAAGCCATTTGAACAAATTCACAATATTCTGCTTTGGTCTGTTATGTTCTTGGATCATGTTTGAAAAATGACTGATGTTCGGTCACTTAATATATCTACTACACGGATTAACTGTGTATATGATCGTTAACATTGGTTTTTATTTGAAATTAGATGGATTAGTTGTGTATATAATAGTAACATTGGTTGTTATTTGAAACTAAACTTGGAATATATATGTGTTGTATATCTGTAGGCCAAATCTGTTATAGTTGTTGCAGTATTTAAATTTGTCTTTTTTCGCCCCTTGTTCTAACTGAGTATTGGGATATTGAATTTTACATGGTTTGGCATTTTCAAATGTCTTGGCATGAGATATTATGAGCTTTATATCTGGAGTCCAAATCTGTTATGGTTGTTTCAAATTGCTACAATTTGCATTCTATGAATTTTCTCTTCTACTCAATGTATATATATAGAACACTTGCATGCTATGTGTGAAGTTGTTGTGCTAGCCAAAGGATACAAAGAAATACTTGCAATGACTTCAAGTTGTATTATTGATGATATAATTTTATGCTAATTGTCAAACAAATTGTTAGAGGTTTCAGTGAAGGCTCTAGAATTTCTGTTGCTCAGATATCTCATTGGTATATAGGATCTTGTATTGGATGGCACTTGTTTCGACGTACCCAAGAAAGTACAGTATTATTTTGATCCTATCTAAAAATAGGGACTTAATCTAGTATATTTTTGCAGTCTTTTTACGCATGATTGCACTTGAGCTTTTGGACTTTATCTCAACAATTGCGAGTTTGTGTGATAACACACCCGAGACATATCCTAGTGATCCTAAACCTCATTAAACAAGACCCCCTTTACCATTGGAAGTTAGTCCTCCTTCTCAACCAACCTTGCCTAAGACCGATGATATAGATTTAAATATTGATATGGCTAGTATCTTAGAAAAGGTTAATGTACCTGTGCCTCTCAGTATTGATATTGTGTTTTTTTTTTAAATACTTACAACATAGTCGCTATTGCGACATTTTGGAGTGTTTCTCCCATAGAAACCACGTCGGAGATGATACCTCTTAACGTTGCTCTTGCCACGTTCTAGACGTCTCTCTTGTCACCTTCAAGATACCGGTCTTTCCACGTTCAAGATGTCTCTCTTGCCATGTTCAAGACGTCTCTCTTGCCACGTTCCAGGCATCTCTCTTGCCACTTTCAAGACGTCTCTCTTGCCACGTTCAAGATGTCTCTCTTGCCACGTTCCAGACGTCTCTCTTTCCACGTTCAAGACATCTCTCTTGCCACGTTCAAGACGTCGGTCTTGACATGTTCAAGATGTCGGTCTTGCCACCTCCAAGACGTTGCAATAACGACAAAATTTCGGAAAAGAGACGTCATGGGAAACGACGTTTTAGGGGGTCCGTTGTTTGTCATTCTCTCGACAATATAAAGTGGCAATTGCGTCGAACACGCCGCCAGAATTTGACCCAAATGTACTAGTGTGTATTGGGATTAGTTTTTCCCTCCCACCTGCCTCCATGAGTTAGACTTTGAGATTTCCGATGATATGATATATATTCTAACTCATGACATTTTTGTGCTTGATTTATCACTATTTTGGTTTATGATGAAGCACAAAGGCAGGTATCGTGGGACATTGCTGGATTGACTACATCGAACATCCAACCAACAGGTAAGTAAAGGTAGGTACTTTGCTTTACATTCACATATTGATTGTTTTACTTTCAACCTATATTTGTATCTATATGTATGCTGGGGTGGAATTACCACCCCAATTTTGTACTGATACCCCTATCGATATTGAGCAGGTTTGCAGGTTATGCCAAAGATGTTGAGGTTCTCATGCGCTCTACGGTGAGCACATGTCCCTGAGTTGGAGCCAAATGTTATCCCCGCTTTTTAGGGATAACTAGGAGATCATGTCTCGAGGCCCACAGGTCCTAGACATGGAGTACCAAGAGAAGGATTGAACTGAGCATGGTCCTGGAGGGCCCATCCTTTTCTTCTTCCATCAGCTTTGTCTTGTCAGCAACAACAACATCCATCACCATCGGCTTGGTCCTACATCAGAGAAGGTTCTTGCTCCGTGAGGTAATTGGTCCAGGTATCATGATATGTGTCACTTTTGATCATTAAAACCTTTAAATATATGCATTTGATTCCTTTTATCTCTAACAAATGATTGGATCTTACATTTTCCCACTTGACCATGCTTGGGGGAATTGACAGGGTGCCCTAGCAAGCCTATGCCCATAGGTTTTGCTTTTCCACTGGGGGAATTTATGAAAATCCATTGTCTACTCCCATCATAACACCACTATTTCATCTTATCTCCTGCTCATTTATCCCACTCCCCTTGTCCGGACATTGGGTTGACCTATTTACATGATTGCACCTTATCTCATGGGAAAAAGGGGCTAAAGGCCCAGAAGGTAAAAGCAACTAGTAAAAGACAAAAGCCTAGAAATAAAACCTCGAGATGCTTTGTTCAGGGATCCCCGAGAAGGCAGTAAAAATCCTCTCAGCAAGAAACAAGAGGGACCCGAGAAAATAACAAAACAAGACCTAGTCAGAGGATAGGGGGTCTCATCACCAACCAAAAGAAAATGGAAAAGATACATCATCACCACAACGAAATACCTAACAAGATGGGCAGAAGCCACACTAGTAAAATACTGCAGTGTGGAGGCAGCTGCACACTTCTTATTTGAACAAGTAATCACCAGATTCGGGTGCCCAAGAGTTTTGATGAGAAACCAAGGTATGCACTTCATAAACATCACCAACCGTGTGATGCTCGAAGAGTTTGAAGTTCATCATCAGAAGAGCACACCATATCATCCACATGAAAACGACACAGTAGAAGCCTTCAACAAAATTATCGAGAACGCACTAACAAAGATCTGTAATGTCAACAGAGACGACTGGGACCTCAAAGTACCAGCCGTATTATGGGCATATAGGATGACATGCAAAAATTTGACAGGGCACACACCATTCAAACTAGTCTATGGCCAAGAAGCAGTAGTTCCATTAGAAGTTTTAGTACCCAGCTTACGTGTATCAACTATCACACAAATGACCGAACGAGACACAATACAGGAAAGACTGAATCAACTATTGTCAATGGAGGAAGACCAACTCCTGGCAGGATTCCATAAATAAGTGCATAAGGCTAGAGACAAAGCTTGGCAAGATCGACACATCAAGAGGAAGACGTTCAAGGAAGGAGATCTAATATTGCTCTATGACAACAAATCGTTTCAGCACCTAGGAAAGCTGAGAATGCATTGGTTAGGACCATACGAGGTAAAATCTATAACAGACAGAGGATCTGTACAGTTAAGAGATTTAGAAGGACCAGACCTCCGAGGAATGATCAATGGGAGCCGCCTGAAGATGTACAAGGACAATCGACCACCCATCGCGCAGTAAAAAAAAATAAAAAAAATGAAAAGCACGAAGCATGCCAGAGATAGAAAAGCCACATGACGTTCAAAACAAGAATGCAGCAAAGGCAAGGACAACAGTTACACACCAAAGAAAAATGAGAGGGAAATGAAAATTCAACAAAAGCAGTATGACAGGACAACACTAAGCGAAATTAAAGCATGGCAAGGACTGATGGAACATCACATTAAACACACCAACTAGAAACGACAAAGTAAGCGTAATGGAAAGTACGAAACTGCCACAGATGCATTGATCCCATAGTTATGGTGCATTTATCGCATCATGGAGGAAGCGTCCTCAACAAGCTTCATGACAAGCCCATACAACACGCGAGCACAGAAGCAACTAGTCTATTCATGAAAGGAGAACATAGAGAGAACAACAACAGCCAGAACGAACAGAGCGAGACCAAAGAGCTCACCAAAGTCATTCAAACTCAACAAACATTCCACAGTCACCACTATGGCACCACCAAATCACATAGAACCAGGCCATGTAACCAGACTAACCAGGGTTCAAACTAGGTCACGAGGACCGCTGGAAGAAAATGAGCAGTAGCAGTCGAAGATCATCGATATCGACGATATCCCATCCCCAGAGATGATACCGATGAACTCTACATCGATATTGGAAGAGATTAAATATCCAAAAGTAGATACCATGAAAGAGGATACACCAACAATGGCGCAGGAGCCTCAGAACGAGGAAGCGGAAACCCAATGGGAAGTGCAACTAGAAAGCACTGAAGTAGTTGTGGAAGTTAACAGAACGACACAAAATCTGGGAGTAGCAGTGCAACCAGACGAGTCACAGGCACCCAACCTAGGTCAACCAATAGAGGAGACTGCTGGAACTACCTCGGCTTGGCCAGAGTGGCTTATAGGTGAGCAACTGGGAGTTGTTGGAACTTCAAACCAACCACCACAATAAGAAGACATAGTTCAGATACCGAGCTCACTTCGCAAGAAACCGACAGCAGAAATTGTGCTACCACGCATACCAAATGAAGTACAGGTAGATCTATAACTACTGGGTCACGTTGGGAAGCTCAAGTATTCCGACCATGACATATCAGACGAAACCAAATACCTGGAACTTGTGTTGATGGTTTTTATGTGGAACATAGTAGTAAACCAACTTGGAGAAACGATCAACCAGCCACATTAGTGGGAAGCTGGACTGGATAGAACACGAATTTTAGGTTTTCTCAAACTTCCACATTTTGGCAGAGGCCAGTACGCGACAACATGCGTCAAGTAGTTGTTAGAAGTCACACATGGAGGGGATATATGGCTGGACAAACCTATCCCTATAACTGTTGAGATTATCGCACAGATAACATGACTACCCAGTCGGGGCATGGATCCCACGCTGATTCTAGATGATAAATCCAAGGATAAAGCATTAGTAGAGGAAATGAAGAAGAAATATGGTATCGCTAGGGGAACATGAAGCATTATGATCAAACAGATCAATAATGCAACGAAACAATTGGGTGCAAAGATCTTATCCTATAAATTGTTAAGAAAATGTCAGAAAGATGAAGTACCAATAAGAGTCATCGCAGTTGCAACTCAGTGCGCAGAAGGAACCTCCGTGAGTTGGGCACCTTATCTATTAAACTTGTTCCAAGTGGACTGCAAGGATGTGCATGACCTCAATACAGAATTCCATTACTCATGGCTTCTTACCCTCATAGCCTTCATGGGATGGCGGGAACCAGAGTATGTAATTTTTTGTACTAGGCCACAACCAACGGGAGTGAGATATCTATTACTAAAATCTGGGCCACAGTCCAGGCATAAGAGGGAGAATGGAATCGTATTTGAAGCATACCTATGGGACATACAAGAAGCTATCAGCCGATCATGGAGAATAACATCAGAGGTTGTCGCGCGATATAGGGACATCGCTAACTTATGGGCTACACATCAAGCCATGTGGATACAAACAAGGCAGGATCCATATAAACAGTGGTTACCGATATGCTACTACATCACAGAGGGTGACATCGACATGGTCATTAGCGAATGGCCTGATGAATGGAGAATCCCATCCATTCCCCAAGAAGTACCGGAAAGAACAACATAAGGAGAGGCAGCGCAGGCGAAAACACAGCCTCCGCAAATCCCAGTGCCCAAGAAACCAATGACAGGCCAAAACAAGTTGACTTAGGAAGATGAAGGGTCAAAGCAGATAGGAACCTAGAAGGGGCAGAAAGCGACCAACGGACAGCCAAAACAAGCTAAGGGAGCACAAAAGACCACCCCAAATCCCATCACACAGGAACTAGGGGGAACTAAGAGACCAATTGTACAAGCAATAGGCATGCACAATAAATCGAAGGCGCAACGAGCATCACCGGACTATACGATCACTGAGGACAATGGAGAAATGATCGCCAGAATGGTCCAGGACTTCCTAGCAGAAGACCTCGATCACGCATCACATCATAGGGATAAACTGCAAAAAGAGCTGGCAGAAATGGGACAGCTCCTCAGGACACTCGGGGAGGCCCAGAGAGAAAGTAGCAGTAGAGGCATAGAGCCATCAACAACACAAAACAACGAAAGAGTGGAGGTAGAAGAACGAGACCCAGTCCTTCCAATGCCACATGCACATGCAACAATCTAAATCAAACCTAACATGTTGCACATAGACTAAATTGTAGGACTAACACCATTGAAGGACTTGGACGACATCCAATTGGTCTTGACGCGGATGCCATCAAGGTCACTATACAAAATGCAGGTTAGCATCGACCACGAAATGCAGTCTCGTGTACATAAAAACTTAGTCGAGCTACATCAAGAAACAAAGAAGTGGGAAGCACTGGAAAAAGATTGTGAGCAGGCCAAATCCAAAACCCAGGAGGAGAAAGAATGTAGGAACGAACTGGAACGAAGAGTGGGAGAAATTTTTGGGAAACTTCCAAGCATTGTGCAAGGAAATGAACTCCTATCCGTAGAAAAGATCAACCAAATTGCGCAGGCAATTGATTGATATCATAAGGAGATCAAGGGTCTTTGAGAACAACTCACACCAACAACTCCACTGGCAGTAAAGGAGCAAAGGAAGAAGGAAGCAATGATGCAACTGTAGGAGATAGAGTAGCAGGTTAGCATAGCAGTGGAATTGTTCGATAAAGCAACACAACTTTGGACAAGACTGGAGGAGGATCTGCAGGTCCAACGCTGGAACAAGGAAGAAGTGAGGATCAATGTAGCGATCCAGGAACTCAAACAACGACATAAGACCATATCAATCCCAGAATGATTCAAAGGGACGTAGGAGATAAATAAGATGCAGGTAGAACTTATCATTGCGCAAACACAGAAATAGGAGCGTCAGGCTCAGATAGAGCCACTGCAGGAACAGGTAGCAAAAGTACTCACACAGGCAGAAGGAGCTAGAACAAAGATAACACAGACACAAGAAGAATGTGCAGGATTACTGAGCGACAAAGTGGTATTTTATCTAGTGGATACCAGTAAGGAGAAGACCGCGCAGGCACTGACAAAAGCAACATATATGAAGGAAAAGTTCCAGACGATCACCGAGGAGATCAAGGTAGCTCAGAAAGATTATGTGACTCGGGACAAGTCACATGTCAATGTTGGGCGCCTTTTGGCACCAGGATGAAGTAGAAAGAAGGATGATCGTGGGAAATAAAGCATGAAGAAACGAAAGTAACAGCTGGAGAAAGAACAACACGCGCACATGCAAGAAAGCATGCACAAGGAAAGCGACAACTGGAGAAAGAACAACATGCGTGCACGGGAGGAAGACCTAACGTCGATAGGGTTAGGGTTTTGGTAATTTTCAGTAAGAAGGTTGAAGATCCCGAAATGTATAAATATATATACGTAGGTATCATATAGAGGTTGGTAGGTTGGTTTATTGAGTTTTATATATTAGGTTGTTGTTTTTATAGTAAGTTTACTGTTTTGTAAGGGTTCAGGTTATTATAATATTCCATTAGAGTAATACATGAATGGAGGCATTATGTAATACTGTTATGTACCATTTTTGTAAGCTGTTGAGCTAGAATGGAGGAGAGAATGTGGATTTGAGTATTAGTTCGCAGGTTGTAGAGTCTGGTGCGATCTAGTTCACCTCATATAGATCTTACCCATAAGAGGGGAATTGTAAGCATGTGGCATCGGAAATGCAGAACTGCCATAATAAAAGAGCCAAGAGCCAAATCTTTGTGGATGTAGCCCAAGAGGGGGTGAACCATGGTAATAACTGTGTAATGTGATGAATGTATGCATCTCTTTACTTTCTTTAATCAGTTATTGTTATGATTAATAAATGAGTTAATACATTGTTATGGAACACAAATATGTTGCTCGGGAAGTAACCCGTGTAATGGAAATATTTACCCGTGAGGAATAGGTAGATTACCTTCATAGTTCATAGTACATGGCTCTGGCTAACAAACCCCTATCTCATACTCAATCCTAGGTTGTAAACACCTGAGTCTTACAACCACCCATTTAAAGCTATCCCGGGTGAGACTGCGCAGTGCATTTCGTGTACTGTGTTGCCTTCTGGTTTACCAAGGGGGCCGATAGTTTTAGAGGCTTTGTTGGTAACTTGAAAGATATGAACCTTGGGTCAACAAATCAGATAGTACAAGAGAGCAGAGAATACCAACAAATTCCATAATACTTCTCATCAAACCATACATTTCATTCGATAATTATTTTTCATTTCACAGGATCAAACAATCGATAGGATTTTGACTCTTCAAAGTATTCCATCATGATGCAAGCATGACTCTTTGAATCCAACTTCTTTCTGCAATCATCAGAAGTGTGATCCCATGAAACACATCCAAACACACAAAGGTGGTCGAATAAAGGCTTCTTCCCAAACCATTGTTCAACTGGAGTCATGGAAGGAATAGCTCAAGTCGAGATGTGATTGAGTAGATAATCTGCACAATACACTGCTTCATCCCAGAAGTGAGGAGGTGGATATTGAGCCTGTAAAATACATCTAGCCATTTCAACTAATGTTTGATTATTGTGTTCAATGACACCATTCGACTGAGGTATGTGAGGAACCGACCATTTCTAGTCAATACCAAATTGAAGCAGGTATTCTTCAAAAGGTTGATTGACATACTCACCACCATTGTTTGATCTGAAGCATTTGATGGGTTGACCACATTTCTTTTCAGCAAAGGCCCAAAACTCCTTGAAATTCTGAAAGAAAAGGTTCTTAGTCTTTAGAAAATTTAAAGGGAGAGAAATCATCATTGAAATTTAAAATATATCTTGCACCTACTAGTGAAGGTAGATTGATGTAGTAGACGTCACTTTGAACCAGTTCTAGCAGGTTCTATGCTCACTACACTCTTCTAGAATTGAATGGTTCCTAATGATGCTTCCAAATCACATATCCCTTATAGACTCCTTCAAGGGGAAACACTTTTGGTATAACAACAACCATATTTTGAATTTCCAGTGTCTTTAGACTTCAGAAATTCAAGTGTCTAAGTCTCTCAAGCCAAATTCGACTTTTCTCATCGGCGTGACAAAGAGTGTAGTTAGTTCGGGTTCATGACGAGGTGTGTCACATAACTTGTACAAACTGAACATAGAACCAATTTGACCAAAATTCCACAATCTTACATGTACAACTGTGTTAGTTGATAAATAGACAATAGATTGGCACTGAGATTTGGAACATGATAGACATCCAAAATATTCCCATGTCGACAAGCAACATCACCATGACCAAAAAAATCTAGAGAAAAATCATCAACAACACAAATTTTCATCAGATTCATCCAACCACGTGAACAAGGAGGCATGCTTAGCCATATTATGAGTGCACCCAGAGTCGACTACCCATTCACTCTACATAGATTGAGACAACAAGGATTGGAAAGTTCTGACTTGGAAGTTAAAATTATTAGCGGGTCGATGTAAAATAGACACTTCTCCTTCAATGTGTTTAACCTTATCCTCTAAGTTGTCTCGCTTCTTATAGACAAATTTCTACACATGTCTTGTCTTTCCAAAATACTTACATGTCTTTTTATTTCAAATTTGTTGTGGTGAATCTACCTCTCTATAAAGTTTTTTGTCACAGTGTGCATGTTTCTATGTAGAGACATCGAACCATACTCTATCCTTGAGATCCATCTTTCCCTTTTCCTTGATCAAGTGGGCCTGGTGTTTACCACCAATATTGCCTTGTTCAAGAAGTTTGTGGTGATCATTAATCAAAACACCACACAAAGCTTCAAAGGTGTAGTCCTTACCATCTTCCTTATGTGCTTTCTAGTTGGTGTAGAAATTCGATACGAACACATTGAATGGTGTTATCAAGTTCATGAGGACTACATTGATGGGTTGTCCATCCTTCTTCTAATAGCTATTTCCACATTCTCCCAATTTCAATTGGATTTCTTTTACATGCACCAAATAGTCCTCCATTCTTTGAAAAAAATGAGGATCGAGAGAGATCAACTCTTTCTCCCATTGCATGACGTGAATTTTATTGATTTGGTAAAAAAATTACTTCAAATTCTTCCAGAATTGATGAGGACAATCAATTCTATTGAGGTAATATCAAATATATCGCGAGATATAGGTCCTGATGAATCCTACAACCTCATAGTTCTTCCCATAAAAAAAAAACTTTGACTAGTCGTATGTTGGATCTGGAATTACAACCTTCATATATTTCCACAGTCCTTTTCTCTTCAGTAGGGTTTCCATATCTGGTTCCCATACTACATAATTTGATCCGTTTAGAACAAAAAGATCAATATTCGAATCCATCTTCAATATCTAGACAAAACCTGGTATGTTTCAATAAGTTCCAATAAAAAACCACAAAAACAAAGTCAATCACACAACATATCCCACTCAACAATTTTTTTGGATAACATATCAAGGTTTTAAACCATCGACTCTAATACCATGTTGGGGAATAGGGTGGAACATGACAAGAAATATAGAACAAAGTATTGCACATAATCGAAGAGGAACACTTTTCTTTTAGGACAAAGGGTGATGTCTAAAGACACCATTAAAACACTTAAGAAATGTGCACTATGATCAAAACATCACAATGGATATTAGATCTCGATCGCCATAATAAAAATGACCTAAAGGGTATGATTTTTATAGTCTCAATATATAATTGATTTCCATAGAATACGAAATATCATGTCTACATGTAATCGTTGATTGTTAGAGTTGACTCTGTCAAATCCACTCTATCCAGTTGAATAGACAAGGATGCTTGACCTGTCCACCTACACATCTAACTCATAGTTGATTTCTACACTAGTTGATCCACCACTTTATGTTCAAATGTGGGTTGACTGTTCAACAAACCGACATGTCGAATACTCGACCGACTAGTGTAGTGTGTTGGTCAATCACTTGATCGACTGTATCTAGATTTATGGCGACTTATCGACCTACTAAACCTGGGATATGTGTAATGAACCATGAATGATTGATGTTCCAATAAATTCCTTCATCTACTCCTTAGTGAACTCAATTTCCTCATTTAGTAGTTTGTATGATACTCTAAGCACTAACGATTTGAAGGAAGGAAATTCTTTTCCTTGTGCATCTATTACCAATCTGTTATCTACATGATAATGCATTATAATCCATGAGATGGATTTAGAAAATAGAAAAAATGTTGCATGTGCATCTATCCTGTGGAGTCTGGAGCGTCGAATTGTTTAGTAGATGCCCAAATATCAACCTCCCTTTGACAAATCTGGGAAAATCTCATTGGTGAACATCTGGTATATCTTTCCCCAGTGATAGAAATTTCATTTTCAATGACACATAAGGTTTCATCATGAATGGTTCCACGAGTGATGACATATTCCTCTTCTTCTTCTTTCTTTGATGAAACCTCAAGGATTGGGTCTTTGACATTCCTTCTTCAATAGGTAACCATAATTTTTCATGTGATTCACCAATGTCAACGATAGAAAAAATTAGTCAATTAGCATTTAAAACAACTGCAAATTATGAGGTGTGATGAGTTGTATCTTGGGGAAGAACGCTTATCTGTGGACCCTTGGTAGAGAGGACATGGTGACCTAACATCAAGGTGGATATTTCAAAGTTAGATAAAAGTTTCTTATTTTTCGATAAAACTCAAGTTCTAGATACCCCAATAAACTCAAAACCATGCCTGGATCTCGCAAGAGATATCATCATGGATTTGTGCTTGCGGGTTGTAATAGTGCACTGATCAAACTTGTTAGATTACTGAGAGGAGGGGTGAATCGATAATGAACAATTTTAGTACTTTTAACCACAATATATTCTTCAACAATATTTAGCATCTTATCACTAGCATTCAATATATCATCAACAATATAATGTAAACAACATCACATCACAATATATACATAGTACACCAAATTTTACGTGGAAACCCAAATGTGATAAAACCACATTGTTGGTTACTATTCTTCTTACTCTTCTATTATGTCTAAGTTTATTGACCCAGGGTTCATGTCTATTTGGGTTTCCAACAAAGCCTCTAAAACTATTGGCCCTCCTGGTAAACCAACAGGCAACACAACACACAAAATGCGCTGCGCAGTATCACCTGAGATAGCTTTAATGGGTGGCTATAAGACTCATGTGTTTACAGCCTATGATTGAGTGTGAGATACGAGAACTGTATATTGAACCATTATTATAACTGTAAATGCAATATACTGTCATTTGCGACTAAGCAGGGCATATAACAACTCATTTATTAAGAATAAAAATAACTACTGAAGACAATAAAGATATGCATGAATTCATCACATAACACAGGTGTTACTGTGGTTCACCCCCTCCTGGGCTACATCCACAAATATTTGTCTCTTAGCTCTTTTATTATAGTATTTCCGCATCTACAGCGCCGCGCGCTTACAACTCTTCTCAGTTGGGTAAGATCTATATGAGATGGACTATATCGCACCAGGCTCCTCATCCTGTGATCTAACCCTCAATATATACCCTCCTACGTCTTCTCTAGCTCAACAGCTTACACAAAATAGATTGTACAACAAAATATTACATATCGCATCAACTCATCCATAACTAAAAACAACAACAAAAATAATATGAACCCCCTATGATACCTAAGTATCTCTATTTATATTCTTCTGTCTCTTCATCCATTACAATGCATTAGAAAAAATATAACCCTACCGTCGTTAGGTCTTCTCTGCATGTGTGCATGCTGTTCTTTCTTCTAGATGTCTCTTTCCTCATGCATGCTTTCTTTCCCAAAAACCCCTTTCTTTTCTGCTTTGGCTTGCCTCCAACAGGCCCCCAACACTGTCATGTGGCTCGTCCCGAGCCACCTAACCTTTGTGTGCTTCCTTGATATCCTTGGTGATCACCTGGAACTTTTCCTTGCGCTATGCTGCTTGTGTCTGCGCCTGTGCAATCTTCTCCTTGAGTGTGTCCACTATCTGGAATGCGATTTTGTCACTGATCAATTCCACACACTCTGATTGTGTCTGTGAAATATGTGCCTTGGATTCCTCTGCTTGTGCTAGGACTTCTTCTACCTACTCTTGCAATGGTTCCATTTGAGCCCGACGCTCATGTTTCTATGTTTGCGTAGTGGTGAGATCTGCCTGCAATTTCTTCATGTCTTGTGCTCCTTTGACACGTTTAGTGATTGGCATTGTCTTCTGCCTCTGCTTGAGGTTTTGGATCGCTGCATTGATCCTTTCTTCTTCCTTGTCCCACTTTTGGACTTGCTGATCCTCCTCTAACTTAGTCCAAAGTTGCGCTGCTTTATCAAATAAGTCAGTTGCTATGCTGAGCTGCTGCTCTATCTCTTGCAACTGCGTTGTTTCTTTCTTCTTCCTTTGCTCCTTCACTGTTGGTGGAGTGGTTGGTGTGAGATGTTATCGAAGATTCTCTATCTCCTTATGATATTGATCGATTGCCTGTGAAATATGATCAATCTTTTCATCTTTTGTGATTTCATCGCTCTGTGCGGCCTGTGGAATCTTCTCATAAGTTCCTGCCACTTTTTGCTCCAATCCTTTTATGTGCTCCCTTTCCTCCCGGGTCTCTAACTTAGACTGCTCATAGACTATTTCCAGTGTGTCCCATTTTTATGTTGCCTTCTACAATTCGACTAAGTCTTTGTGTGCGTGAAACTGTACCTCATGGTTTACACTAACCTGCAACTTGTACAGTGCCCTGGATGGCATCCGTTTCAACACCAGTTGGATTTGGATTAAGTCCTTCAGGGGTGTTTGCCCCACAATCTCATCCATGCGCAACATGTTGGGTGTGATGTGGAATGTTGTGTTCGGATGCAGTAATGGATGGATTGGGTCTCACTCTTATTCTTTCACTCTCTCGTTTGTTTGCAGTGCTGAGGGTTTTGTTCCCCTGCTGTCTGTACTTCCACGATTTTCTTGAGGAACTGCCGCATGTCTGCAATCTCCTCTCAAATCCTATCCCCGTGGTGCGCAACATGGTCAAAATCCTCAGCTAGACAATCTTGGACCCTTCAGGCTATCATCTCTCCATCATCCTCCGTGATCGTATAATCTGGGGGTGTTCTTTGCACCTTCATATTCTTGCGCGCTCCTCCTATCTGCGTGGATGGTCTCTTATTCTCATCTCGTTCTTGTGGTTTGGGAATTGGTGTCATCCCATGCACAACCTCATCCTATTTCTTCTTCTCTTTGGCCAGTTGCGTCTTATCCTTCTTCCCATTCTGGGTCCCTGTCCTCATTGGCCCTTCATTTGTCTGTGTTGTTTTTCCCTGGCCTGTTCTTTGTTTCTTGGGAACTTGGATTTCCCGAGGCTGTGTTTCTCCCTACCCTGCCTCTTCTTTTGTTGTTCTTTCTGGAAAGTCTTGGGTGAGGACTGGAATCCTCCACTTGTCTTCCCAGTCTTTGATCACCAGGTCGATGTCACCCTCTGTGATACGGTAGTGCATATGTAGCCACTGTTTATCGGGATCCTTCCACGCCTGTATCCAAATTGTATGTCATGTGGCCTTGAAGTTGGTGATGTCCCTATACCGCATGAGAACCTCTGGTGTTATTCTCCACATTTTGCTGATGGTTTCCTGCAGGTTGTGTAGATATCCTTCAAATATGGACCCATTTATCCTTTTGTGCCTCACATCCAACGTGGCTTTCAACAATAAGTATCTTGCTCCCTGATTCTGCTTGGGTCTAGTACAAAATTTACATACCTTGGTTCCTTCCATCCCATAAAGGCTATTAACGTGATTAGACATGAATAGTGAAACTCCGTGCCTAGATCCTACGCATCCTTGCAGTCATCCAGGAACAATTTCAAGAGGTACGGTGCCTAGCTCACTGAGGTGCCTTCGGCGCATTGAGCTGCAACTGCGACAACTCCAGCCGAAACTTCCTCCCTGCAACATTTTCGTAGTAACTTACAGGCTAATATTTTCACACCCAATTGTGCTACAACATCATTGATTTTCTTGATAATGATCCCTCGTGTCCCCTTGTCGGTACCATACTTCTTCTTCATCTCTTATTTTAGTGATTTCTCCCTGGTTTTGTTGTCCAGAAACTACGTTGGATCCATGCCCTGGGATGGAAATCCTATAATGCTCACGATAATCTCTACGCCTATCAATATGAGCTTGTCCAACCATATGTCCCTACCATGTGTGACTGCTAACAAATGTTTGACACATGCCCTAGCATATTGACCTCTGCCAAAAAGTGGTAGGTCCGCCAGACCTGAAATCCTTGTTTTCTGCAACCCTTTTGCCCATTGGAGTGGCTGATCAATCGGTTCCCCAACCTGATTCGTGCCCACAGTCTCTGAGTATACCCTCTTTGCAAGTTCTGAAAACTTGTCTGTGTCTGCGACGTAGTGGTCCGAGTATTTGAGCTTCCCTATATGACCCAGCAGGTTTGGGCCTACCTGTACCCCATTTGGTATATGCAGTAGAATGATTATTGCGAGAGGTTTCTTGCGAGGTGACCTGGGTACCTGCAACTTGTATTTCTTCGGAAGTGGTGGCTAGCTCGAAGTTCCAACGACTTTTGGTTGTTCCTCAGAGTACCATTTCGGCCAACCCATTACATAATATACTGTTCCTTCCAGTGGGTGCTCTGAGATAGTGGTTTGAGACTCATCTAGATCAACTATTGCTTCCATATTAATCGTCGTTCCATTGACTCTTGGAGCTACTTCAATGATCTTTGGTTGTGCCTCCTTCAAGGTTTCTGTGTTTTGGTTTGACGACTCCTTTAGGGTTTCTGTGTTCTGGTTCAGTGGCTCCTGTACTTCTGCTGGTATATCTATATTTGTGCCCTCTGGTGCTGGCTGTTGGGTTTCTTCCACTATCGGTGTGGGGTTCACCGGTGCTGTGTCTGGAGATGGGATTTCATCGAAATTAACGATTAATGACATTAACGATTTCTTCCAAATGTACTCGTGACCTGGTTTTAACTCTGGTTTTTTTGGCAGTCTGTCTCACTTCTGCTGGCTTTGGTGGTGCCATGATGGTGAATGTCGAATGTTTTCTAGGTTTGAATGGTCTCTGCGACCTCCGTGAGCTTCTCTCTATGCTCCTTAGCCTCTATCTCTCTTTCTCTGTTCTCTTTTCGCAAATTGACTCTTTGTTCTCGCGTCCGTGTGTTGTATGGGTATCCCATGAAGCTTGTCGAGGATGCTTCCTTAATTGCGGGTTCAATGCACATCCGGTGGTTTCGTACTTTCCATTACTCTGCCTTGGCAACTCCAGTTGGTGTGATTAATGTGGCGTCCCATAGGTCCTTTCCGACCTTCAATTCTGCCTAATGCTGTCTTGTCGTACTATTTTTGCCAAATTTCTTTTTCCTGCTTGTTTCCCATTTTGACGTGGTCGTTGTCCTTCTCCTCGCTGAGTTTGTGTTCCTAAGTGTGTGTGCCCTTTCTTTCTCTAGAGCACTACATTTTTTTTTTTGTACTGCGCGGTGGGTGGTCGACTGTCCTTGTACAACTTTAGTCGGCTCACATTGATCATCCCTCTAAGTTCTGCACCTGATAAGTCTCTCAACTGTACATCTCCTCCATTTGTGACAGATTTATTTCGTATGGTCCTAACCAATGCATCCTCATCTTACTTCGGTGATGAAACAATTTGTTTTCATACATCAGTACTAGATCTCCTTCCTTGAAAGTTTTCTTCTTGATGTGTCTATCAAGCTAAGCTTTGTCTCTTGCTTTCTAAACTTGTTGGTGGAACCCTGCTAAGATCCGATCTTCCTCCATGGTCGTTCACTGATTTAGCCGCTCCTATACTACAACTCATTCTGTCATTTGTGTGATCGCTTCTACGCACAAGCTTGGTACTAAAAATTCTAATGGCACCATTGCTTCTTGGCCATAGACAAGTTTAAATGGTGTGGGCCCTGTCAACTTTTTTCACGTAGTCCTCTAGGCCCATAATGCTTCTGGTACCTTGAGGTCACAATCGTCCCTGTTAACATTAGAGATCTTTGTCAGCGCATTCTCCAGAATTTTGTTAAATGCTTCCACTATGCCATTTTCCTATGGGTGATATGGTGTACTCTTTTGATGATGGACTTCAAACTCTTCAGTCATAGCAATGATAGTGTTGTTTATGAAGTGCGTTCCTTGGTCGTTCATCAAAATTCTTAGGCACTCAAATTGAGTGATTACTTGTTCAAATAAAAAGTGCACTGATGTTTCTATGCTGCAATCCTTTACTGGTGCGGCTTCCACCCATCTTTTTAAATACTCCATCGCAGTGATAATGTACCTAGCTCTTGTTCTTTTTGTTGGTGGGTTGATTGGTCCTATAAAGTCTATTTCCCACTTGTCGAATTCCTGCAATGTTACTTGTGGTTGTAATGGTATCTCGTCCCTTCTGTTGGGTTTACCTACTCTTTGACAGAGATTGCATCTTTGGTAATACTCCTTCAAGTCTTCATGAATCGTCGACCACCATAGTCTTGCGTGCAATACCTTTTGCGCAGAATCTTTTCTTGCATAATTCCCTCCTGTTATTCCTTCGTGAGCTTCTGCTAAAACTCGTGGTCTTTCGTGTTCTAACATGTATGTTCATAAGATGCTATCTGCACCCATTTTGTATAAGTGTACTATGATCAATTGATATTTTGCAGCTCGAACTACTAGGTTTTTCTTCTGCGCAGTGTTATATTCTTGCAGCACAGTACCTGTGCTCAAGTACTGAATGATATCTGCGAAGTGTTTATCAACGATCTGGACTGAAAATAACTGTGCATCTGGAAAGTTGTCTTCTAGATTCGTAGGTTCTTCTCCGTTTGTGACTTTTGATAGGTGGTCGGGTCCTGCATTCAATTATCCTGGCTTAACTATTACTTCAAATTCAAATTCTTGAAATAGTGGTAACCACCGATAGATTCTCCCCCCCAAAACTAGCTTCTTGACTAGGTATTTCAGGGCTGAGTGATATGTGAACATATTAAAGTGTTTTCCCAATAAGTAATGTTTGAATTTTTGCAGTGCGTAGACCATAGCTAGGCCTTCCCTTTCCGTAGTGTTATAGTTCTTCTCCGATTCTGACAACTTTCTTCTCACAAATGCTATCGGGTGATCCAAGTCTCCCACTCCTGGCTGCGCCAAGAAAGATCCAAGTTCTATGGATGATGCATCTACACGTACGTGGAATGTCTTCTCCCAGTTTGGAAATACTAGTATCGACGCAGTGACCATTTTTTCCTTCAGGGTATCCAGACCATGTTGGCACTCGTCATTACACTGAAACTTTGTATCATTTCTTAACAACTTTTCCATTGGTGCATTAATCTGTGCATACCCTTTGATAAAATTCCTGTAGTATCTTGTGTGTCATAACGTCTCTCTTAGCCGACAAATTGTTTTTGGTGTTGGTAAGTTAACAATTATTGCGATCTTCACACAATCTACGAGTAAACCTTGTTTGCATACTATATGGCCCAATAGTATCCCAAACGGTGTTCCGAATATGTACTTCATTATGTTCAGTGATATATGGCACTGCCTACATCTTTCTAACATCAGGCGTAAGACTTCTACATGGTATTTCAACAAACTGTAGACGGTCCAATCATCCAGGTATACTTCGAGAAACTGGTGGATGAATTCTTTAAACGTGGTGATGACTACTCTGGAGAATATTTTTGGTGGATTCTTCAGTCCAAACGACATGACTGTGTACTGGTAGGATCCCCATTCTATCGCAAACGTGGTCTTGTATCTGTCTTCTTGTGCTATCTTGATCTGATGGTAGCCTGAGAATCCATCAGTAAATGAGTAATCTTCATGTTCACCTACCTTCTCTAACACTTCATCAGTGAACAATGTAGGGAATGGGTCATGTAGGCATGCATCGTTCAACTTCTTCAAGTCAAATCATATCATGATCCCTTCTTGTTTCTTGTCCTGCACTACCGTCGAGATTATCCATTCTGATTCTTCGACCAGTTCTATGATTCCGGCTTCTAACATCCTGTCGATCTCATATTTGACTTTCTGCTTATATATCAGGTTCAATCTATATGGTCATTGTCTGATCGCTCTCGCTTCAGGTTTGAGTGGTATCTTCATTTCTCCGAGCTCTTCGACTATACCCTTCATCTCTATAAATGTTTTGGGAAACTAGTCTTTGTACTTGTGCAATAACTCTGTTATGCTTTCCACTGTTTTCTCATCCCAGTAATCTCCAATGTTGGCCATTTTTGGATTCTCAACTGTCCCAATGTTGAATTTTTTACTTTGATCTGCACGGAAATCACTTCTGATTCTATAGGTGGGAATTCCACATCTCTTTCTCCTTCTGCTTATTCAATCTGAATATTGCATGGATCGTCTTCATCTGGTGCTTCCTCTTGTACATGGTAACATGGCAACAATTCCTTGACTGTTTGTTTGTTCCACTGTTGTTCCTCTGTTATCTGTTCGACTCCTAGTCCTTGAATGAATATCACTCCTCTTATCTATTTGAGAGTTGCATCGATGTTGGGGTTCTCATGCTCGAACGAGAAAGTGACTGTAAAATTCTGTTGCAATGTAATCCAGGTTGTAGTTCCTTTACGCAATTCCTGGTCTGTATACCATATCGTTGGTATGCCCTCCAGGGTGTGTATAAAATGATGAGGCCATTCCTCTGGGGGTGTCATTTTCCACATTGTTTTACACTTCTCCAAGTGTTTTGTTGGTGCCCCTTGTCCATCATACTTCTGCTGCTTGTTGTTTTTTTGTTCTGCGTTGAACCTTATGCACAATAACCGCTTACATTGGTACCAATCTGTGATTGTCTCTTAGTGTGCGCCCCACCATCTTGCAGGTGTGGCCTTGAGTGCTATATCAAGTGCTAAGAGTCTCAGATTCTCTAAAACTGCATCTTCATACTGGGCCAAGAATGTTTCCAAATCGTTTATCCCATGGAAACTAGGTGGTTCCCTAATTTATGTGCCTACCCATCTTACTACGCGGTCTATTCTGGCACATCTCCTCATGGATACTTCGTGTAGACTTTGTTGCCAGTTCTCTAAACCGGTATCTGATTCGATTGCACATGAGGTAATGCTCAGCCAACTGAGTATCCCGTATGCAGTTGGGTTCACGTAATCCTCATTGCGGGTAGTTGTTCTGTACAACTGGATGATTTCCTCTAAGTCTAAGAGAGTAGGTTCTACAAACCTCTCTCCTTCCGAGGGATCTAATGGCGTGATGATCCTGTATTCTCCTAACTCAAATGTCATTTTCCTAGTCTTTAAGTTAATTATGGCCTGGTTGTCAAACGACCAATCCAGACCAAGCAACGTTGGTTAAGGTGTTGTTTCGTCCACTATTTCAATGACTTCAAAATCTGCTTTAGTGCGCACTCCATCTAGGTCTACTGTCACTCCTTTCAGTCTACCAATTGGTAGAACTCTGTGTTGGTTTGCCATTTCCAATTGAACATGTGAATATCCTAATGTGGGCTATCCCATTCATTTCCATGTCTTCTTTGGTAAAACATAAACTTTAGATCCTAGATCCAGTATGATATCTCCCATGTTGAAATCTCCAATGTTGGCATTCAGTCTGAACTCCCTACTTGTTCATCTCCTAGTATGTAGGTGATTGACTGTTTTTGGTTCTAGTTTTTCTTCCGTCTCGATGCTACATTTTTCTAGTATGTTTTTCAATATTTTCACAGATTATGGATCACTTAATACCTTTACACATGTTTGAAAAAATCCTTTCATTGTACTTACTTGTCCCATGGGTTGCATTTCCTTGGTATGATCCAATACTGGAGGCATCTCGTACTTTGGTGCTTCCTTATTTTGCTGCGCAGTTGAAGTCGATGCCAGTATTCCTTATGAAACTCCTGTCTTTATTCCTTAAATGTTGCTTTCTTGTTCTACGCATCGAACTATTTCCTTGGTTCGACGTTCTTCTTCATCCACTAGTTTTGTACTGATTCTTGTCAGACTGCTTCGTTTCCTGTCTTCTCTCCTCTGCGAGTAACTATGTTGATGTTTCATTCTTCCTCCCTTGGTTCGGATGAAATCCACTGAACATTCTGGTTGTTTTGGTTCCTCGTTTCCTGGATCTTTACTAGTAGTGTCAGACATTCCTCCGTATCATGGTCTGATGCGCAACAATACATACAATTCGCTGGTGGAAGTGGGCATTCACTTGTGTAATGTCTCGATTGTTGATAATTGTGACATACCACTGGTCCTCTACCTCGTCTGAAACCTTCCCTAGCTTGTCCTCCACCTCTATAGCCTGCTTGATCTTCTCTCGACACATTATAATGAGGCACCTAATTATACTACGCGGTATTGTACTGACGCTGTGATGTGTTGTACTACAGATGTGCATTATTATATGTTTGTTGTGCAGTATTATACTGTTGCTGCACAATGTTGT
>SNQJ01S0007511.1:37745-81834 GCA_010110895.2 Picea sitchensis | reverse complement strand
TCTGCGAGTAACTATGTTGATGTTTCATTCTTCCTCCCTTGGTTCGGATGAAATCCACTGAACATTCTGGTTGTTTTGGTTCCTCGTTTCCTGGATCTTTACTAGTAGTGTCAGACATTCCTCCGTATCATGGTCTGATGCGCGACAATACATACAATTCGCTGGTGGAAGTGGGCATTCACTTGTGTAATGTCTCGATTGTTGATAATTGTGACATACCACTGGTCCTCTACCTCGTCTGAAACCTTCCCTAGCTTGTCCTCCACCTCTATAGCATGCTTGATCTTCTCTCGACACATTATAATGAGGCACCTAATTATACTACGCGGTATTGTACTGACGCTGTGATGTGTTGTACTACAGATGTGCATTATTATATGTTTGTTGTGCAGTATTATACTGTTGCTGCACAATGTTGTATGGAGCTGGAACTTGATTAAACTGTGGTGTGGCTTGCCCTGTCATAATTTTTTCCTACACTATGTATTCATCTGATGTCCTTTCTCACATCAACTCCATAGTTCTACAATCTTTGTCATCGTGGCCCACTGACTTGCAAAGGTGCAATATGAACTCTTTGTGACTATCTGGTATCTGTGCATCATTATGCAGTGATAAGGGTCATGAACTGGTTTCTTGCAGAATTCACACCATAGTCCTCATGTTGGTAACAGATTTGGCATTCCTGCTGCCATAATTTGCGCAAATGTCGGACATTCGTTCTTGTGGTGTCCTTTCGTCCTGCATGTGGTACACCAAACAACTTCTCATTTGTCCTTGTTCTTATTCTGGTTCAACTAAAATGTTAAGTTCTTCAAATCCTCCTTCAGTTCTTCGATAACTGGGTCCGTTTGCTAATACTGATTTTCTTCCAGTTGCAGGGCTGCCTGCAGAGCCTCTGTCTGCTTCTGGAACTTCTGTTGTCACAATGGGTATTTTAAGTGTGGTAGCAACGAGTTGAAAAACAGGTGTCGATGCTACATATCGATCATGATATACTTCAACTTTCCTTTTAGATGCTTGAATCGTTGGTCAATTTTCCAAGCAGATTCTCCAAGTTTCTTTCGGATTTCTATCATATCATTCATGTATTGATCCTTTGAGCTTGGTTTCTGGAACTCATTTATCAGTAACATATTAATGTATGTCAGTTTCCTTGTCATCCCAGGGGCACTGTTTTCATCTAAACTCATGTACCAGTCTAGTATGCGGCCTCTTAGCATAATATATAACTGCGCAAGTTTGATATCTTCATCGGTGATCTTCTTTGCTTCCCAGATCTTTGCACAAATGAACAAGTGTTTCTCAGGGTCTTATGATGCTTCCCCTCAAAATTCTGGTAACCTGATGGTGGGATCATGTCCTGGCATTCTGAACGCTGAACTACTACCTACACGCGGTGTAGATACTTGACTAGTGTTGTCTGAACTGGCTCCTCTAGTTGTTGATCCTCGTGTAGATGTACTTTCTGCTGTTTGACTACTTCTGAACTTCGGTTGTCTAAACAGTGGTGTTCTCTTTGGTGTATTAGTCACACATGGGTTTATGGGTTCCACACTGACATTAATATGGATAGTATTACTGCCTTCTCTTCCCATTCTTGGTCGTCTTGTCTTCCTCTCATATGTTACGTGAAATATTTCCTCAATCTGCTCCATAGTTCGAAGATCCTCTACCTCTTCCTCATCACTCGCCAAGCCTTCCATCGCGGATACGACTCTCTTCTTGGTATTCATATTGTATTGGTAGGATACTCCACTATGCATCTTTTCATCTGTCACCATGATCTGCTTAATCTAGTCATCGTCCATCATAATCGGGTCCAAGGGTTCCTCCTTTTGTCCCTTATCCTTTCCTCCTTCCATTTCTCCTCTTCCTGTCAGTGCCTCCCCCCTTTCCCCATGCACGCAGGGAAGTTTAGATGTCTGAATCCATTGTCAGTACACCTTTGTTATATAGCAGTATCTTAATAGAAGTATACAATGATCGAATGTACCTTCCTCGAGGTATGCATAGAAAATCTTGCTCCGCTGCATTGTACCACTTCATTATGTCGACTGCGAACTCTATTATAAAACCTACCACAATACTGTCAAGAAAAAAGTCTACTGCATGGGTGAATTTTCTATTCACCTGTTGTAACTACTCAATCCATACTGGGGTCCACTCTAACTGTCGAATCCAGTTCGTCGCATGGTTATCCTTCAACCTTAGTATCCACTCCTGCAATAGATGTTGAAAATCGCAGAAAAAGACTTCATGCAAATCAATAAACACGTATTTCTCAAGATATTTGTGGGGTGCTACTCTAGGGTTTCTATTGTCTTTCTGTGAAAACTCTAGATCTTTTGTCTTTAGCCAACTTTCGATCTCTGCTTTTGTGGGATTCCATGGTCTCAACATCCCCTTCTAATGGCTCATGGATTTCTTCTTTTCTTTACTCCTTTCTTGCTCAACCTATCTCATCTACTCAATCCTCTCCTGCTCCTACCAACGACAATGGAACCATTTGTTGGTTACTATTCTTCTTACTCTTCTATTTTGTCTGAGTTTATTGACCCAGGGTTCATGTCTATTCAGGTTTCCAACAAAGCCTCTAAAACTATCGGCCCTCCTGGTAAACCAACAAGAAACACAACACACAAAATGCGTTGCGCAGTCTCACCCGAGATATATTTAATGGGTGGTTGTAAGACTCATGTGTTTACAACCTAGGATTGAGTATGAGATACAAGAACTGTATATTGAACCATTATTATAACTGTAAATGCAATATACTGTCATTTGCAACTAAGCATGGCATATAAAAACTCATTTATTAAGCATAACAATAACTACTGAAGACAATAAAGATATGCATGCATTCATCACATAACATAGGTGTTACCATGGTTCACCCCCTCCTAGGCTATGTCCACAAATATTTGTCTTTCAACTCTTTTATTATAGTATTTCCGCATCTACAACGTCGCGCGCTTACAACTCTTCTCAGTCGGGTAAGATATATATGAGGCAGACTATATCACACCAGGCTCCTTAGCCTATGATCTAACCCTCAAGATCTACCCTCCTACGTCTTCTCTAGCTCAACAACTTACACAAAATAGATTGTACAACAAAATATTACATATCGCATCAACTCATCCATAACTAAAAACAACAACAACAATAATCTGAACCCCCTATGATACCTAAGTATCTATATTTATACGCTTCTGGCTCTTCATACATTACAATGCATTACCAAAACCCTAACCCTACCATTTTTAGGTCTTCCCTGCATGCACACGTGATTTTCTTTCTTCCAGCCGTCGCTTTCCTCATGCATGCTTTGTTTCCCAAAAATGCCTTTCTTTTCTTCTTTGGAATGCCTCCAACACAAATAATTATTTTCTTATATATCAAAAGAATGCATTCATTGGAAGGACCAAATTCTTGATTCTCCATCTACAATTGGAAGGAGGCTCCAACCCCCTATTCTCAGGATACAATTTAAAGGAATCTACAACTCCTTTAATTATATGGCTCTAACCAGAAGGAGGCTACAACCCCCTGAGTTCTCTGGATCCAACTGAAAGGTGGATACAATTACCTATCCTTGCCCCATCCAACCACATTGAAATATAAATGTAGACCAACTGTCGCTATCACAAACTCTGCCTCTGGTAGCTCTGTCACTCTGTCTCTTTCACTGTCACTTTGTCTTTGTCACTGTCACTTTGTCTTTGTCACCATCATTGTCTCATAAACTGTATCTTCTCATCAAAAAACTAAAACCCGTACCATACCATGCATCAACTGTATACCAACATGCATACTATATCATGCATCAATCATACATCAATAGTGAATCATGAACTAGATCATCAACCATGTGTAACTTGTACCATATACCATACTATCAACCACATAAAAATCTATACCATATCATCAATGTAGTATATCAAAGAACCAATGCATGTCTTTCATGCATATGCCACCATACAACATGAATATTCCTCAACCATGTACAATCAAATCAAAGCTACGAACTATAAGAACTGTGTCATATGCTAAACCAGATAAAACATTTCTTCTCACTCATCCAATCAACCAAGATATACCATATCCAAATACCTAACCAACCATACCAATTATTCCTCAAGAGTACACCATACCATGACAAGAAGTAAGCATCAAAACAAGTATACTACCATACCAATACCTCTGTAGTTGACCTGAAACTCTGAGATGTTGACCTATAGACTTCCTTCAGAGTTCAATGACCTGGTACCAACATTTACTCAATCATTCATGAGCCTTTTTACAGATACACAACTTTCTCTTCTTCTACCCACGTATATACATGTTTTTCTCCACTGTAGCCCACGTACATATGCTCCCTTTCTGACCCAAAACCACATATACCTCAGAAACTAGGGTTTGTTACAAATCCAAAGCTTTCACCTTCGACCTTCCTTTTCTACCTTAAAAAATGACTCTACAACCTTAGCAAAAAGATCACTATATCACAAGAAAGATAAGAAATGAAAAATTTGTGAGTGTAATTGTGAATGACTCCTTGAGGTGTATTTATACTTGTGTTAGGTAACTTCTTTCTTTAATTTAGTGATTCTAGGGTTTTCTTGTTACAACAAATTTACCCTTTCATTAAGGACTTGTAACCAACTAGGGGCTTCATGACTATTTCTTCGGGGCTGACAACTTCACAAAGGCATATCTCCCTAACCATGAGTAACTACGTGTCACGACAAGTACTATCCATTTATGAGTGTCTTGCATGCATTTAGTATATCCATCATGTCCATATTCCTCATTAAACTTCAGGTACCGAAACCACACCAACGAGGCTTCTTCAAGGGTTGACATCAATGAAAACCAAACTATCAACAATCTCTCCCTTTGGCATTGATGGAAACACTTAGGCATGACAATATCTATGCCCATACTCCCCATATGACCATCACTCCCCCTTGTCTACATGCTTCTCTCTCTCCGTGTCCATGCCTTGTTCTATCTCCCCCCCTTTGAAATCAATGGTAAAGGGTAATCCTCCTCTTGGGGCTACTCCCCCTGTGTATAGGCTTCTTCTATCTCTACTGACCTTTCTCTTCATGGTGCTTCCTTGTGTAACTCTCTGATGTGTAAGAAAAAAATTTAAAATAATTATTTACTTGAACTCATCAAGACTTTTGTTTCTCTCCCTTTGGAATGTTAAGTTTGATGTCATGTGGATCACTGTGGGGTAGAAAATACTCCATGTTTTTGTTGCAGATACTCAAAAGTTTCCATTGAAAGAGGTTTGGTGAAGATATCTTTTATCTGCTCTTTTGTCCCAACATACTCTATCTTGACGTTCTTCTCTATATCATGTTGCCATAGAAAGTGATACTTTTGGAATGTGCTTCGTCTTAGAATGCATCACTGGATTCCTGGATATACTGATGGCATTGGTGTTGTCACAAAATATTGAAATGGGATAATCACACTTTCTTGTATATCCTGCAGATTTTTATTCATCCAAATTACTTGAGTACAACATGATGCTGCTGCAACGTATTCTGCTTATGCTATAAACAAAGATACTAATGACTCTTTCTTTCTTAACCATGATACCAGACACTCACCCAAGTAGAAAGCTGCTCCACTTGTACTTATTCTATCATCAATGAAACCTTCCCAATATACATCTATGTACGCGACAAGAGATATATCCTTCCCTTTTGGATACCATAATCCAAACTCTTATGTACCTTTGATGTATCTGAATATCCTCTTTGCTGCCATAACATGTGATTCCTTTGGTGCTTTTTGAAACCTTTCAACCTATCCAACTGCCTACATCACATTTGGTCTAGAAGTTGTTACATAGAGCAAACCTCCAATTATCGATCTATACGGTCTCTGATTTGCATCCTTAGAATCATCATCCTTACTTAACTTACAACTGGTCTGCATAGGAGTACGATTGGTTTTCAATCTGTCATTCCAAAATTCTTCAACATTTCCTTGATATACTTGGTCTGAGAGATAAAGATACCTTTGTTTCTCTGACATATCCGGAGACCCAAAAATAAAGACAAATATCCAAGCAAAGACATCTCGAATTCATTCTCCATGTCTTTGGAAAATTTCTGACTCATCCTATCATCATTGCTTCCAAACATAATATCATCAACATAAATTTCAATTATCATAATACTATCTTGATTTAACTTTATGTAGAGATTGCTATCTGCATTTCCTTTATTGAACCCTTGTTGCTATAGGTATCTGTCCAGTATTCAATACCACACTCTAAGGGACTTCTTGAGACTGTATAAGGCCTTCTTCAACCTGCAAACATGATTTTCTTTCTCTGACAACTAGAATCCTTTTGGCTTCTTAATGTATACATCTTCCTCTAGATCCGCATTTAGGAATGTTGATTTCACATCCATATGATATACTTTAATATTTTTGGAACATCTATAAGATAGGATCAGTCTAATTTCTTCCATTCTGGAAACTGGGGAAAATGTCTCTTCAAAATCTATACCTTCAACCTGAGCATATCCTTAACATACCAATTTTTCTTTGTTCCTGGTAACCTATCCATCCTTGTTCAACTTGTTTCTAAAGACCCATTTTGTACCAATGGCATTCTTGTTTTTTAGTCTTGGAACTAGTTCCCATGTATCATTCTTCTCTATCTGATCTAACTTTTCATCCATATCTTTTATCCAGTGTTCATCCTTGCTGGCGTCTGAAAAAATGATCAAATAAATAGTAGATAGTAGTGTTAGATGTTGTTGTTCTGCTGAGCAGATTCTTCTTCTAGTTTCAATTCCTGCATATTTATTCCCAATAATATGTTCTGATAGATTATTTTTTTTCACTAGTCTTCTAGGTGTCTTTGGAGATGCTTGAAGATCCAGTTGTTCTTGCTTTTCTTCTGGCTTCTCTTCTTCTTCATTTTATTCTTCATCTACTTATTCTTCTTTCAAATCTTCTTCCTGATCTTGTTCCACTAAATATTTGTTAATTTATTTTATCTTTCATCCATCTGTCTCATCAATCATCACATTGATGGTTTATACTATTCTGTTGAGTCTTATATCAAAGCATTTGTATGCTTTCCTTTTTCTTGAGTACGCAACCAATATTCCTTTTTCAACTCGAGAATCAAAATTTCCAAATATGCCATTTTCTCTTTTGATGTATCATTTTCTTATGAATCTGAAGTGATTCACATTTGTTGGTATTCCTTTCCATAACTTGTATGGAGTCTTATCACTATTATTTCCAAGCATCCCTCTATTCTGGATGTGAACTACTATATGTATTTCTTCTACCCAAAATACATTTGTTAACTTGGAATCTATTAACATGGTTTTGGCCATTTCCTGTACTGTTTTTCTTTTCCTTTCGACAAATCCATTTTGTTGAGGTGTCCTGGATACTAAGAATTGCCTCTTTATCCCATGCTTGTTGCATAATTTCATGAATTACTTTGATGTAAATTCTCCTCCATTGTATGATCTCAAACACTTGATTTTCAACTTTGTCTCGGTTTCAACCATCTCTTTGTATCTCTTGAAGTTTTTGAATGCCTCTGGATTCTTATTTAGAAAACAAATTGCAGTCATTATTGTGTAATCATCAACCTATAACATGAAGTACTATTCACCTTTCATTCTGTTTGTTCTTGTTAGTCTAACTAGATCAATATGTGCAATCTCCAGTGGTTTTTTTGTGGGATACTCCTTTGACTTGAACTTTGTCTTGGTCTTTCTTCCCTGTATATAGTGCTTGCATAGAATGTTTGTTGGCTTCACGATCTCAGTCATTTCTCTTACTGCTTCCTTTTTGCTGACTTTGAAAATATTATCAAAATTTCCGTGACCCATTCTTCAATGCCAGAGTTAACTTTCATCATACTTTCCTAAGAAAAATCTTTCCTTTCCTATTTCATTTAGAAAATATATGTTTCTTGGAGTTCATACAACTGTAGCCACCAACTTGCTTGATTTTTCTTTCCTTATCTCACACTTCTTTGAGTCAAGCACAAGTCTATGTCCTTGATCACACATTTGAATTACACTTAGCATATTCTATTTCATGTCTTCGACTAGTAAAACATTTTATTCCATGGCATCCTTACTTTCGATCTTGACTGTACCCTTTCCAATAACTCTAGATGATTTTTCATTCCTGAATGAAATTGATCCATCTATTTACTTCTTCAATGTCAGAAATATGTCTTTATCACCTGTCATATTCTTTGAGCATCCACTATCAACATACCATCCACACTTCTTGTGTTGATCTTGTAGAGAATGATTGTATTCCTTAGTGTTGAATTGGTCCTGCTTTCTTATCCATATCCTTTGTGGTTCCTACTTATGACTGTTGATATTATAACTTGTTTCCCTTGGAGGAACATTAAGTCTACAATCTTTAGACATATGTCCAAAGTTGTTGCACTTGTATAATTCTACCACATCACTCAATGATCCAAATCTGTTGTATATTCTATTATGTGCTTCATGAGATATTATTTGATAACTATTTATTGTATAGCCCTCATTGTTTCTTTTCTTCTTGGTATTGGATCTAAAATTCACATCTTTGTTCCCAAAATTATAATATGAATAACATGAACCAAGAAAACTAGTTTGATACCCAGGAGTGGAAGATATTTTGAGTGGTGTTGCTCTTCTGAATCCTTCTTCTTCTTGAGGTCTGTCTATAGTTGGCTGCTGCTGATACTGACTTCTGAATATTCTAGGTGGTGTGGTGTCTATGTAATCTTCCAATTGAGTCTTCGTGTTTTCTTCTTTCTTAGAGGGACCTCTTTCGACTTCTGCATAACTTCTTGGTTCTGCTTCTTATTCTGTCGTTTTGGAGCTTGAACCTTTCTCTGTCTTCATTTGATTGTAACTTAATCCAGATCTGTCATAGTAAGGTATTTGATTGTTAATGATATTATCCAATATCATGGTGCTATTTTGTTGCATGTCCATCGTCTGAAGATATTTTCTTAGAGTGACTATCTCTGCTTCTAACCCTTCAATGATTCTGTCCTTTTCATCTAACCTCCCTCTAAGTGCTTCTTCAATCTTCTTGTATTCTTCTACCTATATTTTTATCTTCGTGATCGCCTGATTGACTTATTTGGAGTTTTGAGATTCTCCTTTCTTCTTTAGTTTTTTTTGGAGTGACTTGTTTTTCTTCTCTTACTTCTTTAGAGATTCTATGTCAGACATAAATTCTTCCTTGTAATCGACTTCTGCCACTTCACCTTCTTCTTCAGAGCATTCTTCATTGGAGTCTTCTATTACCATGAATAATACCCTTTCTGTATCACTGTCACTGACTTCATCATCGTCTGATGAGGAACTGACTTCCTTGGTGAAGAGACTTTTCTTAAAAAAAATCTTTTTTTTTCTTCTACCCTTTTGGATTTTCTTTTTCTTTTTAGATTCATGTTATTCATTACCTTTATTTTTATTATAGGGAAATTTATTAGAAAAATTACCAACACCATCACAATTAAAACATTTTAATGGAGGCATACCTTTGTATTTTTCAGTTCCTCTTTTTAGCCTTCTGATGACGTTGGACACCTCTGAATCATCGTTGCAACTATGTCAGTCTAACTTTGGCCTTTGTTTATCTTTCTTCTTCGTCTTCTTGGATTCCTTGAATGCTACTTCCTTCATGATTGGATTGTCTTGCTCTGTCCTCATCTCATAAGCTATGAGTATCCCATGCAACTCATCCATGGTCATTGTAGCTAGATATGCTCTTTTTTCTAGAGTTGAAATTTTTGAATCAAATCTCATTGGTAGAGATCTCAATGCCTTTTTAACAACGACCTGTTCCTTTATCTCATATCTCGAAACTTTGAACTGTTTACTATTTAATCGACTCGTAGAAAGTAGGTTGCTATGTTTTCATCTTCATTCATCTTCAATTGTTCGAACTTGGCTCTAAAAATATGAAGTTTAGCTTCCTTAAGTTTTTGATCTCCTTCACAGATAGTCTTCAATTTGTCCCACATTTTTTCTGCAGAATCACAATGCATAATCTTGGTATGTATTGATAGAGTCAAACCATTCACGATAGATTTTCTAGCTCCTGAATCATTTTCTTCAAGTTTCTTTCCATCTCTGTCTGTTGGGGGAGTGGTTAGTGCTTTGTATCCATCTACTACTAATCACCAATTATCGAATCCTTGTGCTTATATATATGTCTTCATTCTTATGATCCAGAAGGCATAGTTCCACCATCAAACTATGGTACCCGAATCTTAGCGTAATCCATAATCTCCTTCCAGTGGTTAGACTGCTTCTTGAAGGACCCACTCTGATTCCATTTGTTGGACTACTAAAAGGGGGGGTGAATCAGTAATGAACAATTTTAGTAATTTTAACCACATTATATTCTTCAACAATATTCAATAGTTTATCATTAGAATTCAATATATTATCAACATTATAATCATAAACAACATCACATCACAATATATACACAGTAAACCAGAATTTATGTGGAAACCCAAATGGGAGAAAACCACATAATGATTTTCTTATATATCAAAAGAATACATTCATTGGAAGCTCCAACTTCTTGATTCTCCATCTATAAATGGAAGGAGGCTCCAACCCCTATTCTTAAGCTGCAACTGGAAGGAAGATACAATTCCCTGGATTCTATGGCTCTAACCAGAAGGAGGCTAAAACCCCATTCTTGGCCCTTGACCATTTTGGGACTGCGACAGCTTGCCAAAGACAGAGCACAACACGAATCAAGAAAGACCTATTTTTAGGTACCTTTTAGGGTTTTGGGATTGATGTAAAGGAAAGGGATGTCAGCCCATGGGTTTACCCACGTTTAGGCCCATTTTGTAATCTATAAATAGATACTTAGGTAATGTAAGTAGGGGGTACAACTTAGTGCAAATGTATAGCTAAAGGCTTAGTGCTAATAGATGGATATGTGTGATCGGATGTGTATTGCAAGTGATCTGTGCATGATTGTAAGGAGATCGGAAGGCTAAGTGCAAGTTGTTGTGGTTTTGTGCTGAGTGCAAGGAAGAAGGATCTAGCGAGCTACACATATCTTCTGTCCTGTGTGAAGTAAGGGTCATTGAAGCTCCATGCTGTAACTGCTTGACCAAGATAATATAAAGAAGAAGACTTTGTGGACATAGCCCCAGGGTGGGGGTGAACCATGATAACTCTGTGTAATGTGCTCTGTGCTTTGACCTAAGTGTTGTTTCCTTTTGGCTAAGTGCTTGCTATGATTAAGTAGATCTAGTTATGCTCTATGCTTATGATATAAGAATGAATGTTAGATCTAATATATAATATGTTTAGTGCTTGATCTGTTGAATATAATCTATGTTTTGTGGCTAAGTACTGAATCATCTTTAGTCTAAGTATTCACTGCGATGCTCTGTTCCACCTGCGAAGTACCATAAGGGTTAAATATAGATGAATGATCTATGCTAAGTGCCTTTTAATAAATATAATCATAGATCGGTGTCCCAAATAAGGTTTCAAACACTTGAGTCCTGAAACCACCCCTGCCTCTACCTTGGGTGAGACTTCATCTACTTCACAGGTGTTGTCGAAAGGGCGGGTAGTTAGGGTTTTGTTGGTGCACTCTTGAGCATTGAACCCTGGGTCTGCCCTTTTGCCAAAAAATGGTTCCGTTGCTGGGACCTGAAACTGTGATTGCTAGGAACTGAGGAAAAAGAAACGTTGTGAAAAAGAAAGCTCTGTGTGTAGATCTGTTTCCCTAGTGCGCAACTTTTTACTCGACCTGTGCAACTTTGTGCCAGGAATAAGGTCAAAAATGAAGAAAGGAAGATCATATCTGAAGAAGCAAGATCTGAATGTTATGTGCTCTAAGAAAAGTAAAAGTGGAAATTTCTGAAAGAAATAAGTCAAATCTACAGAAAAGAGGTAAGATCTGTGCTCTAATAAAGGTAAGAATAGTCAAAAGTTCTTAGATCTGGAAGCTTTGTGCTCTGTAGATAAGTGATTTTTTTGTTTGTTTCTAGAACATGGATTAAGGTATGTTTGATAGATTCTGTCCTAGCTTAAAAACTAGGGCATTAATAGATAAAAGAAAGTTCGATATGAATAGATATGATAAGTATAATGATAGATATGTTATACCTATGCATAGAAAGAATGTCTGGACTAACAAGTGGATGCAGGATCCTAGGAAGAAATTTTTGCAGGCCAACCAGTATGATCCTAGTGCGCAGTACAAGAAGAGTTTGGGATCATTGAAGAAAAAGAGAGGATTAACTCTTTGTTACAGTTGCAGAAGACTAGGCCATATTGCTAAGGAATTCTCTGGGAGAAACCCTAGCTGCCTCTGTTGTAAAGCTATGGACCATGAAGTATTGGATTGCCCTAGAATGATTCCTAGACTTGAAAAACTGAATATGGAACAAGCAAACTCTGAAGGAGATCAAGAGACCAAAATTTTGGAATAACCCTAGAAAGAATCAAAGATCATGTTACTGAAAATAAAAGAAACCCTAGATGATCATAAGGATGTTAGTTTGTCAGAAATCTTCAAAGAAAAGGAGAAAATCGAAGTAAGAATAGGAGACTTTGACATTGACTGTGCCCTAGATGAGGGAACACCGATGAATATTATGACAGAAAGAACTTGGGAAACCCTAGGAAGGCCTGGTCTGGTCCCTTCACTAGGAACCATCGGATTATTTAAAGGCAAAATGGTAACCCTATGTGGCAGAATTACCCAGATAGCTATGAATACCCATGGAACTTCGACAGAGGAAGAGTTCAAAGTCATTAGATTTATTTAGGATTGTTCCCCATTTCCATCTTTGCTTGGAAAGATCTGGATTGAAAAGGACCAGATCCAAAGGAAAGAAGAAAAGGAAGCCCTAGAACAGAAGAAGCAAGAACTCATGGAATTTATGACTAGAAGGATTGCCTACTTGATGGAGGAACAAGAGAACATATCTCCGCTATTAAACACCATGAACCTGGATGTTGAGGCTATAAGAGCGTTAGAGGAACCACATAAGACTGAAATATCTAACCCATATGATGAAGGAGTATTACCCTTGGATCTGAGGAAAGATCCTAGGCAACACGAGGTGACTATGTGAGGAGAAGATAAGATTTAGAATGGAAAGAGGGTGACCGAGACTAAGCTCACTGGGAAAAAGGCTAGGAAGCTAAGTAATAAGAGGGCCAAAATCGGAAAGTTATAGATGACTCCAGAAGAACTTCGCAGAAGGAAAAATCACAAGAATTGAGCTTCATCGAGATATCAGAACAACGACATCTGGCACTTCACCATGGTGTAGTAATATAGCTGTTGGACCRATATACTAGTTCGACTTCCACCCCGAACGGGTGGAAAATAAATTATGGGTTCCCACTAGACCATTGAACAACACCAAAATGGATAGAACAGAGTTAATGCCAGCCCCATATCCGTTGGAAACAAACCATTGCTAAGTTTCCTTACTTAGTCCGTCGTGCCACGCACCTAGAATACTTTTTTCTAAGTGAGAATTTTAGCTCAAACCTTGAGATTACTTCACCCCGCGATCATTGCCTTGTCACCTTACTGTTCATCGTAATCTTAGATGTCATTTTCACACCTGAGCTAGTGGACCCAAGCTTGTATGTCGGATGAGCTCAGCGCTGCTGAGAAAGTAGTTGAAGAAGTTTTGACTGACCTAATGGATGAGAGAGTCATGTCAGAGAGAAGGATGTATGCAGGTGTGAAAGCATCGTTGTTAGGAGGAGTTCAATCTTCTCCCTCCACTACTCGCAGCCCAGGACTTTCCAAAACCACGACCGAGACAAGAACAAAGCACAAAGATGATATTGCAAATGCCAAGCTGATCCCGCACATTTTTCTGGTTTACATCCCACCTTTGAGCGAAAAGATTAATCATGAAAATGTACCCAGAGACTTTGAGTACAACTTGATCACCGCGTATCTTCTGAAAGGAGTGTGCGCAGTACGTGCTGACCAGGATAAGCTCGCAACACTAAAATTCAGTGATTTTAACCTTGGAGATCGCAAAACCTACAACATGTTGGTTCCGCATAAATAATTAACTAAGACCAAAGGCCATAATCCTAAGATTGTCCCGTAGGCCTGGACCCATAAACTCGTGCTCAACGTAATGAAAATACCTCACTTCAACAGACACCAGGAAGTCAATGCATGCGTCAGGTTGCTGCTGTCTTGCTACCACGATGAATATTTATGGTTGGAATACCGCATTACTGTGGATTCGACTTTGATCAATCAGTTCAAAGGACTCAACATGCAAGGCTCTGACCCACATGACTTTTACCCAGGCAAGACCTCCGACTGAGCACTAGCACAGTGGATAAAGGAAACTTATGGTGATGTAGAGAAGGGAACACAAGGCTACAAGGTAGCCTCCATCCAGAGCGACGCAGTGCACCTTGCATGTCAGTTGATCACAAGAAAATTAGTTCATAAGAAAATACCAACACAGGTGACTGGCTTCGTAGTTGACCTCGCAGGGAAGTGCGCCGAGGGACTACAGATGAATTAGGCGCAGTATCTCGTCAACCAGTTAGAGATGGATTGCAGAGGAGAGCAAGACCAAGGGTATGAGTTCCACTTTAGTTGGCTACTCATACTCATCGCTTTCATTTCTTGGGATTTTCCAGAGGGAGCCACATTCCCAGAGATCGAACCTTTCAAACCACTAGCCGTGAAGTTCTGTACGCTGTGGTACTCTAGCGACATGAACAAGCAGTGGTAGTCTAATGCTGTCTTCCACACCTACTTCAACCAACTGAAAACTGCAATTCAGTCTACACCGCGAATCACCCCGAATGCACTTCATAGGTTTACACCTTTGATGAAGTTTAGCATGGATCGCCACTTCATCTACATTACAACGCGCATTGATGAACATAAAAAACAACTCCAATCCTACTACAAGTTGATAGAGGACGAATTGGATGAGATCACCAAGGAATGGTCAGCAGACCTACTTGTTGCAACAGACCCCGCAGATATGTCCGACAAGGAAAGCCTTGAATCTATGCCGGATACACCTGGGCCAAGTAGGACTAAGAAGGATGATGAAGTTGAATATGTCCCTAGCACATCCACGAAGACTGCTTTGATCTCACCTGCGCAGGGAGGTGATGGTGATGAGCTAGGTGGTACAAAAGTGGAGAAAAACATAGGCGAAGTGACTCCACCAAGAGAGGAGGAGGATCCCTCCATGAAAAGAAAGATGACACCACCAAAACCATCCTCCCGAAAGAAAGCTAAGGCTACCTATACCATGCTTAAAACTACCCTTACCCTGAATGAATTTGACTTCTTAATTGTCACGCTGAACGACGTTTCACTCGAGCTCGCAGAAAAGCAAGAAGCAAAGCAGGAGGAGATCTTCAACTGAATCAAAGGAAAAATCAAAGAAGTGTAGCAGGCACTCCAGTCCATCCAAGAAGTGTCTACAACACCCTTGATAAGAGAAACGTCAGGAACATGTGATGAGCCCACACGATTACACCAGATTGCTAATCAAGTCCAAGCTCTCCTTCGATGAGCTCAAGAAGACACAACGCAAGCCACCCAGGCTTTGATGCAAGCACAGAAAACACTTCTATAACAACAGAAGGAGGCAGAACAGGAAAATATTTCCCTAAAAGTGAAGTGGGATGAGGAAAAGGCACAGTTGCTAGCATAGCAACTTGAAGTCCAGGAAAGGATTCAAAAAACACTACACTCTATGACAATCATAGAGGTGAAGATGGAAGACTATGTCCCACAACAGGGGACCCAACTGGAAGAAGTAATCCAACAACTCCAACAACGCATCACGGATCTAGAGCTATGCATCATTCCTGAGAACCCTCAGGAAATTAGAGATCTAAGAGAGGCCACTGCTCGAAGCACATTTGGCTGGTTCAAAACCTTTTCCTTGGAATGCAAGCAATTGAGCACTAGAAGCACCCAGACTTATGAAACCCTCGCAGAGACTCCATAATTGCAGACATTGGAGGCACAACTCCAAGAATCCAAGCAGCATGCAAACATGCTACATTCCTAGATAAAGACTTTGACTCCGGTCGAAAGAATGAAGAGGTTTGCAGAACAATGCACAACCCAACAACAGGTACATGCGCTGCAAAGTAAAGTAAAGGCTTCAGCCGATCCAAGAAAAGGCATGCCAACTGTTCGCTGAAATTGAAAACCAGGAATCTGAACTTGAATAGGTTGTCATAACTACAGAATAGCGCCTGGAAGGATCTCTCAATGACACAGTGATCCAGGAACTTACTGAGCAAGAGGTTGTCGCACTGCAGCAGGTCGAAGTAGCACGAGCCAAGCTCGAGGCATTCGAGGCGGAATTGAACATAACTGAGTGACTCGGGATGAGTCACAGGTGAGTATTGGGGGCCTATTGGCCCTTAACCAAGTTTTGAAGTATACTTGGTCATATTTGACCATTTTTGGACTGCGACAACTTGCCAAAGACAGAGCGCAACACGAAGCAAGCAAGACCTATTTTTAGGTACCTTTTATGGTTTTTGGATTGATGTAAAGGGAAAGGGATGTCGGCCCGTGGGTTTACCCACGTTTAGGCCCATTTTGTAATCTATAAATAGATACTTAGGCAATGTAAGTAGGGGGGACAACTTAGTGAAAATGTATAGCTAATGGCTTAGTGATAGTAGCTAGATCTCTGTGATCGGATGTGTATCACAAGTGCTCTGTGAATGATTGTAAGGAGATCGGAAGGCTAAGTGCAAGTTGTTGTGGTTTTGTGCTGAGTGCAAGGAAGAAGGATCTAGCGAGTTATGCAGATCTTCTGTCATGTGCGAAGTAAGGGTCATTGAAGCTCCGTGCTGTAACTGCTTGACAAAGATAATATAAAGAAGAAGACTTTGTGGACGTAGCCTCAGGGTGGGGGTGAACCACAGTAACTCTATGTAATGTGCTCTGTTCTTTGACCTAAGTGTTGTTTCCTTTTGGCGAAGTGCTTGCTGTGATTAAGTATATCTAGTTATGCTTTGTGCTTATGATATAAGAATGAATGTTAGATCTGATATATAATATGTTTAGTGCTTGATCTTTTGAATCTAATCTATGTTTTGTGGCTAAGTACTGAATCATGTTTAGTCTAAGTATTCATTTCAATGCTTTGTGCCATCTACAAAGTACCATAAGGGTTAAATATAGATGAATGATCTATGCTAAGTGCCTTGTAATAGATATAATCACAGATCTGTGTCCCAGCTAAGGTTTCAGACACTTGAGTCCTGAAACCACCTCTGCCTCTACCTCGGGTGAGACTTCATCTTCTTCATAGGTGTTTCCAAAAGGGTCGGTAGTTAGGGTTTTGTTGGTGTGCTCTTGAGCATTGAACCCTAGGTATTCCCTTGTGCCAACAACCATGAGTTCTCTGAATCCAACCGGAAGGTGGCTACAACCACCTATCCTTTCCCCATCCAACCGCCCTGAAATATAAATGTAGACCAATTATCGCTATCACAAACTCTACCTCTATCACTTCCACTATCTCTATCACTCTGTCCCTATCATTGTTAGTCTGTCTTTGTCACTGTCACTCTGTTTGTGTCACTGTGTCTTTGTCACCGTCATTTTCTCATCAACTTGTATCTTCTCATCAATCAAATAAAACTTGTACCATACCATGCATCAACTTCATACCAAGATGAATATTATCTCATGTATCAATCATCCATCAATAATGAATCATGAACTAGATCGTTAACTATGTGTAACCTGTACCATATACCATACTATCAACCATATACATAACTATACCATATCTTCAGTGTAGTATCTCAAAGAACCAATGCATGTCTCTCATGCATATGCCACCATACAACATGAATATGACTCAACAATGTACAATCAACTCAATGCTATGAAATATAAGAACCATGTCATATTTTGAACTAGATATAAGAGTGATCCTCACTCAGCGAAGTAACCAAGATATACCATATTCAAATATATAACCAACCACAACAGGTATGCCTCAAGCATACACCATATCATGACAATAAGTAAGAACAAAAAAAAGTATACTACCATACCAATACCTTTGTAGCTAACCTAAAACTATGAGATGCTTACCTATAGACTTCCTTCAGACTTCAGGGACCTAGTACCAACATTTACTAAATCATTCATGAGACTTTTTATAGATATGTGACTTTCTCTTATACTTCCCATGTATATACATTATTTTCTCAACTGTAGAACACATACATATGCTCCCTTTCTGACCTACAACCCACATATACCTAAAAAATTAGGGTTTGTTGCAACTCTAAAACTTTCACCTTCGACCTTCCTTTGCTACCTCAGAAAATGACGCTACAACCTTAGAAAAAATATCGCTAGATCACAAGAAAGGTAAGTAATGAATAAGTGTGTGAGTGTACTTGTGAATGTATCCTTGAGGTGTATTTATACTTGTGCTAGGTAACTCCTTTCCTCAATTTAGGGCTTCTATGGTTTTCTTATTACAACAAATTTACCCTTTCATTAAGGACTTGTAACCAACTAGGGTCTTCTTGACTATTTCTTCGGGGCTTACAACTTGACAAAGTCATATCTCCCTAACCGTGAGAAACTACGTGGTGTTCCACATATCACCAGAAATGGAACGACGAGTACTATCCATTTATGAGTGTATTGCCTACATTTAGTCTGTCTTTCATGTTCATATTAATCATTCAACTTTGGGTACCAAAACTACATTGTCGAGGCTTCTTCAAGGGTTGACATCAATGACAACAAAACTATCAACAAAACCTTGAGTGAGTATGCTACTTGGGGGTTCAAATGGTGGATACCCTTTGTAACAAAGAAAAGGGTATATTGTTAGTGAGGAAGAAAATCCTCAGGCATAACTTAGTAGTTGTGACCTCTATTGTGAGAGGAAATGTAAAACATCACCCCCCAACTAAGGATTTGAAAAAAAATCATGGGAATAAATTTTCGAGGGAGGGGAAGATGGAACTATGTGCACTTGTAAACGAGGAAGTTCATCACTATGTGGAGTAAATAAGGGGAACGAGGTTAGGTGGAGATAGGTTTACCTAGTATAATCCCATTTGTTTTTTATTTATAGTGTTTTGATTATATTTTTATCTATGAGGAATGTACATTAGTGAGGAAAAAGGTGATGTTTACTTGTCATCTTGTGAATGGGTAGTCGGTGGAGGCATGAGAATTCACGAAAAATGACGTGGCCTAATGAGCACATTTCAAACTTATTCAGAGTGGAATCAATACTTTCAATTGCAATGGTGTCCAATGGGGCGGGGAAACATGGTTTTAAAGGGTGAAAGCTAGCCATTGGGTGTGAAAAATGAAAATACAGGCCGTACGAGCACTTTTATTGGGAAAAATATCTTCACATGTGTGAGTTTAATGTTGTC
This sequence comes from Picea sitchensis, assembly GCA_010110895.2. Taxonomy (NCBI): domain Eukaryota; kingdom Viridiplantae; phylum Streptophyta; class Pinopsida; order Pinales; family Pinaceae; genus Picea; species Picea sitchensis. The sequence goes on along the minus strand of SNQJ01S0007511.1, from coordinate 62,365 downwards.
GGGACGTATCACCAAGGAAAAAATATTTTCCTTAGCGATACATCATTGAAGGGAATTTTTCTCCCTTTGATGTATTGATAAAGATTTTTCTCTTAGCAATATGTCAACAAAGGATAGTTTTCCCTTGTTGATACATCGACGAAGGAAAGTATTCTTGTTGATGTATTGATGATGAAATTTTTTCCCTCACTGATGTATTAATGGAGAAAAAGGTTCTATTTGTCGATGTATTGGAAAACCAAACATTATTTTTAGTGATATATTGGTGAAAGAAAATATTTCTTAGCAATACATTGTGTTTCGTTTTGAAAAAACTCATTTGTGGTGATGTGTTAGTGAGAGAAAGTTTTCATTGAGCGATGTTTCAGAAAGAAAGATAATTATTTTGAGCGATGAATATTGTATCTATGCTAGGAAAAATGATTTTTGGCGAAGTAATGAAATCCAACATTGAAAATATTATTATGGGTGATGAAGTTTGTATTAGTGCTCAGGAATATTCAAGACAACGACAAGCATTGTACCATTGCTCATAAATATTCAAATAAGTGACAAGCACTGTATCAAGGCTCAAAAAGATTCAAGACAATGAAAAGAACTGTATTGACTCTTAGAAATATTTAAGAGAAAATCCCTTTAAAGCATGGTTTGGTCTAGGGATAATGAAAGTCCAAAGAAGGTGCCTTGAAGTAGATTTGTAAAATTTAGATGACCTAAACTTAGGAAAAAAATGAATCATGAAAAGTTGAAAGAAAGAAAAGGAGAGGCCCCATGATAAATTCAACTTTAAGAGGAATGAAGTTTAGATACATAATAGGAAAATCATGGGTAATGGTTGTTGCTATCACAAGAAGTTATTAGTTGTGCCTTGTAATTATCCTAAACCCCTGTATAAAACTTCATCCTATTTGATTGCTTATGAAAAATTTCAGAAATGATTTTGCGAATTATTGTATGTGGTTATAGAGATGCATGCACCCTATAGAAGGCCAATCCATGTGAATTTTTAGGAATGTGCACATTTCAATAGGATAACATAAGCACACATGAAAGTTTCCTTAAGAAAACCCATCCACATCCTATAGTGGCTTGTTTGCCACAAAGTTGCTAAAAATTTGGGTTTTTGAGGGAATTTCATGGTGTTCTTTTGGGTTTCTTTTATACTTTTGAAGAGTAGATATATATGTAAATTGGAAATGTCATAACCTTGTATAAGGAGTCCTTTTATATTATTTTTTTATTGATTTTGTTTCATATAATAAAGTTTGAAGGTTTTACCTTGCTTCCAAGTTTTGGAGGAAAACCTACCTTATATCTTTTTACTTTTCCCCAGTTAAGGAATGAATTGATCTCTATAGAGCCAAGTAGGTCTATATGAAGATGAATCCATAGTGAAAACTTCCAAGATTGGTCCACCAAATGTTCATAGGATTCTTGCATCCTTTTAGGTGAAAGGAAAATAAATTAGTGGTAACGAAATTGTACTATAGATGATTTAGTAGATTTTTTTATTAAGGATTAAGAGTTTCAACGGAAAAGTGTTGTTATGGTTACACAATGTTTCTCTCATTATATTGTATTCTATTATATCACATGCATATATTAGTGGTATGGATATTAATTATAATCTTATTTGAATGATGTTTGTGCATGAAAAAGCCAACAACAAGTAGATATTTCATTTCTAAAAGTATGCTTGAAGGAAGGACCCATTTACAATGATTGATTTTAGATCTATATTTGTATATCTAGTAGCTTGAATAGAAATGAATGTAAGTCCCATTTAATGATCTTATTTTGATTTTAGGAGAAAGTATGAATAAATTGTAAATATTCCACATAGAGGGTAGGATGTTATTCCAATAGAATTAGAGTTTTAGTGTAATACCCCAATTTTGAATCCCAAGATTAAATAATGTATTTCGTACATATGATACTTAGGCTGGTGGGTTGGTAGTTTTAGGAAAGAGTTCCTGCAAATTTAATAGAGGCAAAAGTGCCTTAGGAATTTAATAATTTGATCATTGCAAATAATAAAATACATCCCCGGCTGCATGATAGACAAGGATAGAGTTATAGGGGGCTATGATTCCACGAAAGAGGGGGATAAAAGGGACATGACCTTAAATTGTATTTATATTTACCCATCTTATAATTATAGGGGAGAGAAAGAAGTGGTTACATGAGATTCTTAGGGAAGAGTCCATGTGGCTCTTTATTTCCAAGAAAATATATAAACCTATACTTTGAGTTGTTTTGGGGCTTCATTAGGAGTTCACTTGTTCTTCATTATTAAACACTTCATTCTGGTTCTCTGGGGGGAACATGAGAATGAGTTGTAAAGGAATGAAGCCATTGTTGATGGGTGTAGAAAGTTGTTGGTTTATTCCAACCATAGAGTACTGCTTGTATGCTTAAGTGGAATTGACATGAATTGGGATTGATCACAACTCTAAGTCCTAAGAGTCCCAACATAAATATTTTGGACCAAAAGAAATAGAGCCATGAAAGGAGATGGACAACCTGAGGGACTGGATGGAATAGAAGGAGGTCCATGCTCTTGGGCTGTGCAGGCTAGAAAGAAGAGGGATGGTGTACTTTGGATTATTGTGTGTGCGGAGAAACCTGTGAGAGCTCGAGTGTTGACTGGTTTGGAAAGTCAAGTGTCACCCTGGAACTTGTCCTTGTGGATTCATAGCCCTGGCTCAAGGGTGACCCACTATTGAGACTTGGAACAATAGTTCCTATGGTTGGGTGGAACATCCTTGTCTTGCAACTAGTTGGTGATTGTTATCTTTGAGATAAGTGATTTATCTTGTTGGCATAGGGGCAAACCCAGGGTTCAACGCTACAACAACGCACCAAAAAAACCCTAACTATCGGCCCTTTCGGCAACACCTGCGAAGTAGATGAAGTCTCACCCGAGGTAGAGGTAGGGGTGGTTGCAGGACTCAGATGTATGCAACCTTAGCTGGGACACCGATATGTGATTACAACACCTTAACAAAGCACTTATCAGTTACAATTCATCATTATTTAACAAGTATCGAATTCATAGATAAAACCCTAATTACAGAGCACCGCAGTTTTCATCCAGATCTAGCATATCCAAGCACTAAGAAAATTTACATAGGTTAGATCTAACATTCATCCATATTATTAAGAACAAAGAATTAAAAGATCTATCTATCTTTCATCTATATCAAAGAACTTAAGAAGGTAAACACATCACTACATCGCACAAATCATAGCAACATAGGATATATGTGGTTCACCCCCAGCCCAGGGCTACGTCCAAAAACTCTTCTTCCCTTTTATTATCTTCGGCCAATCAACTACATGCACAGAGCCACAAGGTCCTACTTTGCATAGGACATGAGATCTGCATGCACCTCACCAGATCCTCCTTCCCCGAGCTAGGTTACAACACAAAGCTTTCACTCAATCTCTTACAGTCACTTTCACTTATCCTTGCAAGTCTCACACATCATGCACAAAGCATGTACACTATCACTTGCACTTAGCACTTGGTATCACACACTTGTGCCTTTTCACTGAGCATACATACACACACTTGTGCCTTTTCACTTAGCATACATACACACACTTGTACCTTTTCACTTAGAATACATACACACACCTGTGCCTTTGCACTTAGCATACATACACACACTTACTTACATCATCTAGATTTATATTTATACATTACATAAGAGGCCTAAACATGGGTAAACCCATGGGCCGACATCCCCATACATACACACACTTACTTACATCATCGAGATTTATATTTATACATTACAAAAGAGGCCTAAACATGGGTAAACCCATGGGTCGACATCCCCATACCTGTTACATAAGCCCAAAACCCAAAAATCCCTAAAAAGGGGTCGAGATCTCGCGATCTCCGCATCGAATTTCACTCCACCTTTTCCAGTTTGTCGAAGTCCCAAAAGTAGGTCAAACATGACTAAGGATCCTCAAAACTTGGTCAAGGGCCAACATGACCCCAACACTCACCTGTGACTCATCCCGAGTCACTTTGGTCTGGGCAGATTTGCTTCGAAAGCCTCTATCTTGGCTCGAGCTACTTCAGCCTGTTTTTGTGCCATGGCCTCATGTTCATCGAACTCTTGGATAACTGCTTCATTGACAGGTCTCTCCAAGCGTTGTTCAGTTGCAGTGACGACTTGCTCTAGTTCTTCTCCTTGTCTTTCAATCTCTGTGAATAGTTGGCAAGCCTCATCTTGAATTGGTTGGAGTCTTTGAGTCACTTCCATTACTCTTCTCTAAATGGTGTGGACATGTTGTTGGGCATTACGTTGTTCTTAGGATCGCTTCATCCTTTCGACTACTGATAGGGGTTTCAACTATGCCTGTATTATTTCTACTTGCTGCTTTGCCTCCTGGAGCTGTGACTCCAGTGCCTTTAATTCATAATCCTTAGTGAGTCGCTCATAAGTCTGGGCACTGTGATCACTTAGTTGTTTAAATTCCATGGAGAGGGCCTTGAGTATTTCAATTTCACTTCAAGCATTTTCTTCTCTTTGATCTCGTACATTTGACAAAGTGTTAGGCACTGTTTAGAGCTCTAAGTTTGATATTCTTTATTGTAGCTACTGGATAGATTCTGTGATCTGYGCTACTTGATGTTCCACTCGATCTTCTACCTTTGGCTCTAAGACTGTAACAGAGCGAAGTGCTCTGTCGACTGCTTCTTTGACTCCCTGTTGTTCTGTGAACAAATATTCTTTTTCTTGCTTGGCTTGCACTCTCTCTTATTCAAACTTGGCTTGAAGGTCCTCTTTCTCCTTTTGTGCAACCTGACGTTGCTCTAAAATTTATTCTTGTGCTTTCWTTAGGGCCACTATGGCCTATTCTTTTTCTTGTTGCGCTCGACGAAGGTGGGCTTCGGTCGCATCAATTAGTTTGCAGAGTTGGGCAGGCTCATCTCCCAACTCTGGTTCTTCTGATGGCGGGGGCATAGTGGAYACTGCACGGCTGGAGTGAAGTGCCTGATGTACCCTTCTCAGCTCTGTTGCAATTTTGTCATACAAGGCTTCTTACTTGGCTTCGTTGTTCTGCAAAATGTCATGCGAAGCGTCTGATATGGCTACGATGATGAAATTGAAGTCATCGATCATGAATACATTCTGAAGCTTCGGTTTGATTTCTTTGGATTTATTCCATGATGTAGGTTTTGTGGGGGAAACCTTCCTTTTCTTCGATGGATTTACGTCATGAAGGGGGTTCCGTGGCGGGGTTACTTTTCCTTGCTCCTGCTTATCTTCTTCCCCTGCTTTTTCTTCTATCTCCTCTTTATCCACCTCGTCACCTCCTCCTCCGCCAGGTGAATCTGAGGCGCTGCTCAGTTCTTGTACATCTTCATTCTTCTTGCTTCTACTACTACTGGGTGAATTATACTCCTCGCGGGTAACTACTGGGCTTCCAATGAGGTTTGGGTCAGAAAATTATGCCTTAGCAACTGGTATAAGGAACTTTGTGGGCCATTCCCTAGTGATTTCTTCCAGGTCCTCCTCGGTGAGCTTATAGTATGACTGGAGCTCTTCTTTATTCTCATCTGTGCGCGTGGTGATATACATGAAATGCCTATCTGCACGAAACTTCATAAGGGGTCTGAACATGTCTAGAGTGTTTGGTGTCATCTGGGGGAACAATTCGATAGCCCTTTTTAGTTGCAGGTAGTAGGTATGGAATACTGCATTCGACTGCCACTATTTTCCCATGCCACTCGAGTACCAGAGCATGGTGAAATTCACAGCGAGCGGCTCGAACATCTTGATGTCCGGGAAGGTTGCACCTTCCAAAATCTCCCAAGTTGTAAACGCGATGAGGATCAACATCTAGCTAAAGTGGAACTCATAGCCCTGATCCTAAGCTTCATGAAAATCGAATTCTAGCTGGTTGACTAAGTACTTCACCCAATTCATCTGTAATCCCTCCACGCACTTTCCTGCAAGGTCAACCACAAACCCTGTGACCTATGTGGGTCTGTTTTTTCAGACTAGCTTACTAGAAATGAACTGGAAAGTGAGGCACACTACACCATTATGAATGGAGGCTAACTTGTAGCATCACGTCCCCTTCTCTACATTTCCATAGATGTATTTAATCTTCTGTGCCAGGGTGCGATCTGCAGCCTTCCCTGGGTAGAAGTCCTACGGGTCGGGTCCCTGTATGTTCAATCCAATGATCCTATGGATCAACGCCGGATTGACGGTAATATGTCTGTCTAACCATAAATAACCACCATTGAAGCATGACAACAGGAGTTTAACGCATGCGTTAACCTCATGGTTCCTTCCAAAGTGTGGAATTTTCATGACATTAAGGATAATGGACTGCATGATGTTCATGGTCCATGGCTGGGGAATGATCTTCGATCTCTTTCCCTTCGTCTTAGTCAAGTACTTGTGAGGCATGAGCATGCCGTAGGTCTTGCGGTCCCCTAGATTATAGTCATTGATCTTCAATGTTGGAATCCTCTCCAACTATGGTCTGACTGCGCGTATCACTGTCACGATTCACTGCGCCGGATAGAGGTGGGATGTAATTGGGCATAACAAATGGGATTAACTTCGCATTCACTAAGTCATATCTGTTCTTGGTTCTTTTCTCGTTTGCAACGCAGGATGGTCCTGATCTATGAGCAGTTGATGGGGAGGCTTCCACTCCTTGCGTCGATGAAGCTTGAACTTCTATGGACATCACTCTCTCTGCCATAAGGTTGATTAGAACTTCTTCGATGACTTTATCTGCGACACTGAGCTCGTCTGACAAAAACTCTGAGATCGGATAACTCAGGTGGGTGAATCAATGCTCAAAGCAGTGGAACAAGTGTCGATCTCAATAAACACAACGTGGTAGAAATTAGTTCTCTTGTTGGCTTGGATACAATTCACAAAAGTGTTCTCGATGCAACAGTCAACGGAATAAGTAGAAATTGATGTTCTCGGTGCAACAGTCAATGAAATAAGTAGACATCGATGTAATGGATCTTCTCCAATGGATAAGAGGCCTTCATTAATGCAGTTCTTTCCGTTACGGCGCGGTCCCAACGGTCTGATGGTGAGCTTTTTGGTCATAACTTCTTTTCTAACCGTTTGGGGCGTCGGGCTAAGAGTTATAGTGCTTTCAATGGCTATATCGCTCCGCCATGTTGTGATGTTCTGATATCCTGTAGAAGTTCCAATTTTCCAAACCTTCCCTCTGTGAAGTCCCCTCTGGGACCTTCTATAACTTTTCTATCTTTTCTCTCTTCTTACTGAGTTTTCTAGCCTTCTTCCTGGTTATCTTCGTCTTGGTATTCCTCTTTCCACTATGATTCTTATCTCCTTTTGGTATAGTAACTTCAATCTGTCGAGATTATTTCATAAGGTTCAAGGGAAATACTTATTCTTTGTCTGGGGTAGGTGCTTTTTTCTTCTGTGAATCTTCTTGTGTTCGTTCAACTTCGACATCCAAGTTTCCGGTTTTAAATATCTTTGATCTGTTCTCCTGTTCTTCAATCAAGTGTGCTATACTCCTAGTCATGAAATCTTTTAATTATTGCATCTTTTGTTCTAAGACTTCCTCTTCTTTTCTTCCGGTTTGATTTCTCTCAATACAGGGTTTTCCTAATAACATAGAAAATGGGGTGTTGTTCTCAATGAATTTAACAACCTCAAAATATTCCTTTGTCGTAGTTCCATGAGAACTCATAACTCTCTAGGTGAGTCTTCCACATAGAGTAATCAACTTTCCTCTAAATAATCCTATTCCTTCTAATGAAGGAATCATAGTAGGCTTTCCTAAAATTTCCCAGGTTCTTTCTGTCATAATATTCACCTGTGTTCCCTCATCTAGAACACAATCTATGTCAAAGTCTCCTATTCTTTTTTCTATGCACTCTTTTTCTTTGAAGATCTCTGATAAGTTGATATTTCAGTGATCATTTAGGGTTTCTTTCATTTGCATTAATATGGTCTCTAATTCTTTCTGGGGTTCTGTCGTGGTCTTAGTTTCTTGATCTTCCTCATGGTTTTCTTGTCTCATATTCATTCTTTCAACCTTAGCAATCATTTTAGGGCAATCTAAAACTTCATGATCCATAGCTTGAAAACAAATACAACTAGGTCTTCTACCAGGGCATTCCTTAGCAATATGTCCCGGTCTTGTGCAATTATAACAAAGATTTAATCTTCTTTTTCTTTGAAATTATCCCCAACCTTTCCTGTACTATGCACTAGGATCATAGTAGCTAACCTGCAAAAAATTCTTTCTAGGTTCCTACATCCATTTGTTAGTCCAACCATTATTTCTATGCATAGGAATAACATATATTTCATTATTTTTGTCAGATCTACTCATATCAAACCTTATTTCATCTAGTTGTGCCCTAATTTTAAAACTAGGACAAAATTTATCAAACATACCTAGATCCATACTTTTGGAACAAAAATTTCCACTCATCTTCCCTTGTTTCAATCAAAATTTTTTCATTGTTCTTACCTTTTACAAAACACAAAGCCTTCAGATCTTACGTCTTTTCTTCAGATCCGACTTTTCTTCTTAGCACAAAGCTTCACAAGTTGAGTAGACTACTACGCACTAAAGCAATAGATCTACGCACAAAGATTTCTTTTCTTCAGTTCCCAACAATCATAGTTTCATGTCCCGACAATGAAACCATTTGTTGGCACAGGGGCAGACCCAGGGTTGAACACTACAACAACGCACCAACAAAACCCTAACTACCGACCCTTTCGGCAACACCTGTGAAGCAAATGAAGTCTCACCCGAGGTAGAGGCAGGGGTGGTTGCAGGACTCAGATGTCTACAACCTTAGCTGGGACACCGATTTTTGATTACAACACCTTAACAAAGAACTTAGTAGTTACAATTCATCAATATTTAACCAGTATTTACTTCGTAGATAAAACCCTAATTACAAAGCAACATAGTTTTCACCCAGATCTAGCATTTCCAAGCACTAAGCACATTCACATAGGTTAGATCTAGCATTCAACCATATTATTAAGCACAAGGCACAAATAATTAACAAATGTATCTATCATTCATCTATATCAAAGCACTTAAGCAAGTAAACACATAAACACATAAACACATCACTACATCGCACAAAGCATAGCAACACAAGATATATGTGGTTCACCCCCAGCCTGGGGCTACGTCCACCAACTCCTCTTCTTTTTTATTATCTTCGGGCAATAAACTACATGCACATAGCCATAAGGTCCTACTCCACATAGGACAAGAGATCTGCACACACCTCACCAGATCCTCCTTCCCCGAGCTAGGTTACATCACAAAGCTTTCACTAAATCTCTTACAGTCACTTGCACTTAGGTTTGCAAGTCTCCCACAACATGCACAAAGCATGTATACTATCACTTGCACTTAGAAGTTGGTATCACACACTTGTGCCTTTTCACTTAGCATACATATACACACTTGTTCCTTTGCACTTAGCATACATACACACACTTACTTACATCGCCTAGCTTTCTATTTATACATTACAAAAGAGGACTAAACATGGGTAAACCCATGGGACGACATCCCCATACCCGTTACATAAACCCAAAACCCAAAAATACCTAAAAAGGGGTCGAGATCCGACGATATCTTCTTCGACTTGCGCTCCGCCCTCGACAGTCCGTCGAAGTCCCAAAAGTAGGTCAAATATGACCAAGGATCCTCAAAACTTGGTCAAGGGCCAACATCTCTGTTTATATCTATAATTCCATCGTGTAATGATTATAATTTCTAAGAATTGCATATCCATTGTATTTTCTTACTAGATATGGTTGTGCATGGCATGATAAATCTTCTTTAATATTTTAGATTGATTCTTGTTAAATGCATGTTTTGCTATCTTATCTCCTGCATGCATTCTTGAATCAATTTTGTTATTAGAGATTGATATCAATATTGGAGAGGATTCTTGTTACTTAGAGACCCAACCTGTTGGTGATTGCATGCCTATCTATCGAGACTTATAAACTAATTCTCTTGGGTTTTACTAGTGACGGTCTCATCACAGATTCAAGAGAACATAGGAGTTCCAAGAAACCGTAAGTCTATTGTGTGATAATTAGAAAAATAAATAACTATTTTTTTTTGGAATCGCGTCCTCCTGAGGGCCCTCCTGGTCAAAGTGTGTGACATATTGGTATCAAAGCATCCTTGGATTAGTGTACCCCAGCTTGGTGGCTAGGATACGATATATTGGTAGAAAAGTGTTCTTGGAGAGAATTCTTGGAGTATCTTACCCCATCCTGGTGGCTATGGACATGACAGATTGGTATCAAAGTTGTAGGTGAAAGAAATGGGCCTTGAAGGCACGCTAAAAAACTTGTTTCCATGAAATATTTTACCTTGCAAATTGAAAAATATTGAGGAGTATAGAATACCTCTATGCATGGAAGTGTCTCTTAGTGCAAATACAACTATCCGTCGTTAAATTTCTGAAAGAATGTCTCGAACCCTGCATATGGGAATGAAATTTTGTGAGAAAGAAATGTGGATTTGAAGATGGATGAATCCTAACTGTTTACCTCTGGAGATCAGTGGTTAATATCAAAATATGAGGTCCTGGTGCTCTACTGACCAACTCAACCATGTCAGCATCATTGTAGCAACCTCATCAACACCATGTATAATTTCAGATGAATTCCACATTAGTGGAAGCCACGTGGAGGACACCTTGACTGCAACATATGAATGAGAAGATGTTTGAATCAACTAAGTTTTGAGATTTTGCAGAGGTGATGAAAACAACATAGAATCTGGGTTAATGAATAAGTGAGGTGGCCTCGCAAACCCACGGACCCGCGACAAAATATTGAAAATTGACTAAGTGTTAAACATTTCACAGAGCACAATGAAATATTGATAAATGGTTAAGTATCAGGAATCAGAAAAAGGCTTAGGCCCATGGTGAGATCTAGAAAATGAATAAATATGGATATTTTATTAGATGGCTAGGAGGTTTCCACATGTCACAGATCTAGCAGCCAAAAGGTCACCACATGTCACAAATTAGATGGCCCGAAGGATGAGAGATTTGATGGCTCGAGATGTCTTGTACTTAATAAGTGTAAGTACAAAGTGAGTGCGAAAGAACATGGGGGTGAATTTTGGATTCCACAGAGGGATAAATAAAAGAACCTTAGGCCTGTGAAGAAACTATTGAAAATATTCTAAGTATAGGTGCAAAACGAGTGCGGTGGAAGTTGAGAGTGTAATTTGGAGGTCATGAAAGATGAAGAGATATGATCTAGCTCGATGGTGATTCTGTCAATACAATATCGACGGTCGATATTAATCCAATATCTGATCGAATGGTGGCTATAACTAAACATGACTAATAGATCAACAACTGAGATTTAATTGAGGAGAACAACTTGGAATTATTACAATTGAAAGATCCGTGATATAATTGTTCATGAAATAAGTAGAAAAAGGGCATGTAGAATAAATTTATAGATTTCCATAACATGCATAACTCTAACAAATTGGTTTCTTGCACATTTTGTAGAATTAAGGTTATAAACATATCGGTCCAAGATAAGAATGCATATTTGGGACATGGAAGAAGGAGAGGGAGCCTTCAATCATGAGAAACAAGCCAAAGGTAAAAATATCAGTGTTGGTAATGCAGAGACAAAATCAAATGGGCATAAGAATATATGGGAACAAGAAATATTATTATATACTATGAGAAGCTTGAATATATAAATGAAAAGTTACAAGGTATACAATGAGAAGATGATGAGAGATCAAAATCAAATAAATGCTCAAGTGATGCAAAGCCTAGATTAGTTGCATAGGTGTTATAACCCTAATTTGCACCATACATGCTTACCTGGCATCAGGCCATCTCAGATCCCTTCTTTGCCAAAGCACTGTTGAACAACTCTTTAAAAAATCTCTTTTATAAGGGTCCACGTGCCCTACTCCATTACTTCACATGTGTACACGCTAGCTGACCTAAAACAACCCACGTGGACCTACAAAAGCACAAAAAAATGAAAGTTGCTGACGAAACACACAAATTTGGGTGAGTTAACTAAAACTCTTGGCCATGCATGACCGAGGGTTTCTCCAAATACCTAGCTTCTTCTAGCCTATAAAATAAGGGTTAGGGGTCACATTTGGAAGAGGAGAATAAGAGTAAAGAAACTCTGCCCAATTGCACATTCCCATTGTCCCAACCCTTTAGCCATCCTTGTGCAAAGAGAGATACAAAGTAAAGAAGTTGGAGGACATTTGAAGATGAGTCTAGGACCAGGATTCACAGAGCAGTGGCCGGTCTCGACATTGTAAGTTGATTAATTAAAGTTAATAATAAATAAACACTTTTCCCGTCCCACTATATGAGTTCTTCATAGTTCAGTAAATACATGTTTGAATCTCTAACCCATTAGTCTATAGGTAAAATGCATGTGTAGTTTGTTGCTTGTTTTGTATGCAGGTCAACCTTGGGAGGAGAGCTACTAACAAGCGATCAAGCGTGAAGAAGGATCAACATCGAACATCCAGAACAAGGTATGTTGGTCTAACCATGTATTTGCTGAAAATAAATGGGGATTGGGTCTGGGGACGAAGGTAGAAAGTAGGTTTCTTTTGGTCATATCTGCATGCATAATATAACCCTATTTTCTAGTCTGTAGGGGGATTACCCAACACAACAGAATTGGTGACCATACTGGGGAAGTCTTTAGGGTTCTTGGGAATATTTTTGGGAAGTTTTAAAAGACTGGTTTTCTTTCCTGTTTTTTGAAGTTTCTGCAAAGTCTGAGCTGACAGAGAGTCTGGTCTTCCATACCAACTATTTTTTTATTTGCTTGACTGTGTTTTTTTGAGACCCACAGAGGTACACACAACCTGCATAAGGTCTTCATGCGTGTACTCGCGCCCTACTTTCTTATAGCTCGCGTGTAAACGCTAGCTGAAGAAGTAATAATAGCGTGTAGATTCCATAAATTTTTTGAGGCAGTCATCCTCTTCCCTGTCATAATCAATCATTCTTAGGGGTTTTCTGGAACTCTTTCTAAGTCTTGGTTGTTTGCATTCTCATCTTCGATTGGTTTGTTTTACGAATATTTTTTCCTTACATTGTTTTCTTTTTCTGTTAAAAAGAGTGTCTAAGCCTTCAAGAGATCCTGGTTTTCAATATCAGTGGTATCTTCCTGGTTTGGATTGTCTGTTTTTAGTTGTTTCAGAGTTTTAGAGATACATGCGGCCTATATAAGGCCAACACGCATGTACATGCCCTCTGGCTCTACACAGCTCGCGTGCACACGCTCGCTGTTGGATTGTCAGTAGTGTGCTTGTGCAGGATAGTTTTTGTTGAGGGTAAGGCAATCATCCTTTCCCTTGACAAGAGTTATACCTCTCAGGTTTTTGAATCTCTATCCTAGTAGTTAGTAGCTTAGGGTTGATCTTAGCCTTAGCTTGCTTTTTTCATTTAAAAGTTGTCATTAAATTTTTTTCTTTAGGGTTTTTAGACAAGTGTGAGAGTCCTTTTTTAAGTTGCTAGTGTGTGGTTTCTTGAAGTGATTCTTTGCGATCTGCGATTAGGCCAGGAGTTTTTTCTTGGTTTTTGACTTGTTGGTATTTTTCCTTTTTGCTTTATCAGCATTCAAATAAAAAAAAATCTCTTTCATTTTCTTGTTTGGTTGAAAAGTGTGGTTTTGCATTAGTAGCCAGGGAAAAATCTTTTTTTTATTAAGTTATTGATAGTTTACTTAGATCGTAAGTAGCTCGTAGTCGAGTGAAATCCTTCTTTAAGTTTGTTGATTCAAAAGATCTTAGAAAATATAATTTTATTTTTTTTGAAAAGTTGTTGAACATTTGCTTTAAGTGAAGGTTTTTGTTTCCATCTTTTTGTTCATTTTTACTTTCATCTTTCCAACATCATCAATTTCACTTTCATACCCTTTGACATAAGACAAGCCATAAAATTAATGCTAAATCTAAAATTTATTAGAAGTTTATGTTTGTAGGGTTAACCAACTAGTTCAGGATTAGGGCCTTGGATTAGGTTGGAGAAGAAACTCTTCAAGGCCATTAAAATCAAACATTGGAGCCCGAGTTAGGGAGTGTCCAAGTCCATTATCGTGAAAGTTATCCAGGACCCCCCTCTAACACAGGGGATAAACACGAGGTTGCGTGCGGAAAGGTAGTGGAGATAACCCCTCCAAAGCTGGACCAATCGTAGTGGAGAACACATATAGAGGGCTTGTCTTGGGATTCTGTCGATTGCATTTGACACAGAGATTCATGGGTCTCGAATCCATTCGAGGTCCTCAGTTTTCTTCCAGACCACTTGCTTTCGATACCCTTAACAGGTTTCGGGCTCGATACCCTGCTCATTGTAGTCTACCCGACTTTCGACTATACCCGCCTGGTGACTGTTCACGCGTTGGAAACCTAGTTGCCTATATTTTTTAGGGACATACACAGGTGACTACGGGGGTATACCGTGGTACCTAGGACAGACATTGGACACACTTTGCAGAGTATACCCGGAGGGTTCTTCTGTGTTTGAGTTGCACTTGCACCGATAAGTTTCTCTAGTGTTGGTTGTTGTAACTGTTCTTCCAATTAATTTAGTGTTTGTCTGTCTTATCTTATAGAGACTTTTTTAGTGTGTGTTGTTTTTGAACGGTTAGACTAACCTTGTGTGTCTTTGATATTCTCACACAGTGGAGGATCACTAGCTTCGCCGATCATGAAGGATTCAAGGCCTATCACCAGTTACACTGGATCCACCCTCGCCACCACTACGGAGAAAGCTAGACCAACAAGGGTCTTTTGAAGCAACCGGGTCACACGAAGTTGTGCCCGACCAACATCCAGAGGAATCAACTATCTTAGACTTTGAAGCGCAAGCTCTTGGTCCACCTAAAACTTCCATCACTAATATTTCAACACCCACTATCGTACCGATTCATCCTTACAAGTGCCAGACAGTGTCACACGCAGCAATGGAAACAAATGTTGTTACTCCTTCTGGGAATTCTTCAATTCCCACTACGACTGTCACCACAGGAGAGTTTCTACCTCCTAACCCACTGTCACTGGTCCGAGCCACCATGGTCTTGACCGATTCTACATTGCATAGTGGTCCAATCTCATCTCTGGCAATGGCCACAACCCTTTTCACACCAAGTACGACATGCCCTCCATTCTCATTCGGGATGCCTAGTTCAGGTACAAGTCATGTACTTTCCTACTCCACTTCACATACTTTAGGTCTAGGGGTAGGGAGCTCTAATGCTCCTCTGCAAGGACACATGGGGGGCACTCCTACTCCTTTTAATGATTTCCCTTACAGGGGAGGTCATATACCTCCTTCGTCCCCTTCACTCGGTGGCTCGCATTAGCAATCCGCCGGGCCACCTGCACACCATAGTTTATTTGGAGCGGGGAGTCAAGGTCCACCTTCACATAACATGACGGTAGGTTCAACACCATTTTCTTTGTTCGGTGCATTTGGTAACAATGCCTTCTCGTCAGCTACCTTCCCGACTAGGGGCAATCCTGGTCTTGGACAATCTATTCCTATGAAGGGTACTATTCCTACACAGGGGGCACACCCAGGAACTTCTTCCTCATCAGGGCCTTGGAATTCTTGGCAGGGATCCGTTCCCTCATCCAGAATGCCAATCTGAGGTAATTATTTCCACAATCAATGGAACCCTGGACAAAGTACTATGCCTATCCCCACAGGACCGACATGGGGCAACCCTTCCCAAAGTCCTTCGAATGTAATGCATGCCCAACCATCTATGTCATATTTTGGAAATCAACCGATGATGTCTCCTCACATGAAAAATCCATATGCTGGCCATGGCCATGGTTTTTACAAGAATCCGGGCCAGCAACCAAACTTTTCCTGGCAACCTAGTGCTAGTCAAACTCCAGGCTCCTTTTTCCCAAGTTATCACCAACAACCCAAACTACCTTTCCTGACAACATTGCATTTGCCAGAATTGACAAGGTTGTTGAATGACCCTATCTGTCACGATCTGTGTTGGCCTCCTATGCCGACAAAGTTTCCTTTGGACATCCCAAAGTTTGAAGCCAAGCCTAACGAAGATCCAGGAGATCATGTGACTACCTTCCATCTTTGGTGCTCATCTAACTCGTTGAAAGATGACTTCGTACAATTTCGATTGTTTCAACGTACTCTCA
The DNA here is from genome assembly GCA_010110895.2 of Picea sitchensis. Classification (NCBI taxonomy): domain Eukaryota; kingdom Viridiplantae; phylum Streptophyta; class Pinopsida; order Pinales; family Pinaceae; genus Picea; species Picea sitchensis. Next base: position 46,138 of record SNQJ01S0007511.1, on the reverse strand, counting down.
TTGGGAGTTCCACGAAATGGTACATTGAGCTCAATCGCTCAAGATACTCTTCTTTCGACGAACTGGCGATGGATTTCCTAAACCATTTCTAGTTACCTGTGAGATACGACGCTGGCACATAATTGCTGGCCAATTTCTCACAAACAAAATCGGACCATATCTCTGATCAAATTCGAGAATGGAGATGCAGAAAGATTTTAATTAAGGTACCAATCCCACCAACATTGCTACTCGAGTGGTTTCTTAAGTCTTTGGTCCCACAGTTGTCCAAAGACGTCCCACAGTTGTCCAAAGACGTCATGACATTGGGAGTATTTTCCGAAGAAGACGCCATCATGAGAGCTCAACAACTTGAGCTAATCTATTCTCAGTTCGGTTTATTATATGAGATCTTTCCAGATGCACCACGCTCAATACTTTATAAAACTAGACAGAGAGATAGACCACATGCCGATGGTATTGTTGGTTCAACACAAACAAAGCCTGTTGAGCAACTAATGAATCAGTTGCAACAATTTTCTATACAACACACAACGACCAGCCAAACTACTGCTTTGGCTGCTCCCCCTACCAAAATGTCGGATGTACACACAGTGAAATCGACTAATCCAAAGGCCCCCCAGCAGCATGAAGGAAATAAAAAACAACGAAAGAAGGGTAAGGGGGATAAGAAACCCACCGTTAATGCTGGTGGGGGAAATAATGAGAAACAAAAGGCGAGGTATCCATGCAACCTGTGCGTGGAAGACCACCTGACCCACCTTTGTCCCTAGCTTGCAGAGGCCCAAAAGTTTGTGACCCAACAATAGCCTACTGTGTTAACCAATCCATTCCAACATGGGAAAAATATAACATAGGCCTCGGCAAGCATGGAAGGGGGAAACCAAGGACCCTCTTTGCTGTCGAACAACCCCGCATCCACGAATGTATATATGGTGAAGAGTGATGCTTTTATATTGACTAGAGCACATGACTATAGTAAACTAGGCACTTCTGAGAAGGGTAAAGAAGCTGAACTCCCATCTCTTCCTCTACAGATTGAGAAGACATTGGGTGAAACAATGACACGCATTCCCAAAGGCACTTTCAAAAAAGCTTCTCATAACCCAAATGCAGGGGCTACCCAGAACTACTCTGTGGTGGAATATTTATCACAAACCCCTTGTGCGATGTCTACTTTGGAGGTCCTCCAAAGCTGCCCTTCCCAGAGGAAATCCTTGTTAACTGATTTAGGATCTACTGAGACTTGTAATCCGGGTACAATCATGTTGGATACAACCGACTTAAAACCTCTTCTTCCTTACCACGTAGCATTTCAGATAGTAGTGGCTTATCCCATGAAAACTTTTACTCGGAATATTTTCCGCACGGTGGTTGATGAGGGTGCGTCGTTGGCATGTTAGAAGGCCGTTGGCCAGCCCATTTTGTCTTCATCACCTACTCTCCTCACCACTTTCGACGGTCGCTCGTTCTGACCACATGGTATCATTCCTTCTTTCCCCGTGCAGTTAGGAGGGAAGACCGTGTGTGTCGAGGTAGAAGTAGTCGATGATCCCCTCGACTATAACCTCTTGTTAGGAAGGAGTTGGACTTATGCCATGCAAGCTATGGTTTCTATAGTTTTCCGGGTCTTGTTGTTTCCACACGAGGGCCAGATAGTGACCATCAATCAATTATATTTCTCCAGAGCTGACCCTTCATTGGGGGAATCCACGGTCCAAATGATCGATAATCCTCAACCAGGTGTAGTCAACGTAGGGGTTGGTTTGTGCCCATATTTTATGGGTAACTTCGATTACCCTCACCCTCAAGGCGATATCAAGGTTATATCCAATCACCATAAGGTTGAGATTTTTCAAGTTTCGTCATTTCACATGACTTACTTCGACGATCCGTGGATACTTCCTTCCCCATCGACCACGATGGATGGGACAGGGCACCCAGACATGTCCATGCCCTTGTCCGCAGCTTAAGTAGTGTACTCTTTAGTCCAGCAAGCTTCAGCCAACACTGATCCAACTCCTGCACAAGAGTTCGATCCACTTCTAGAGCCTATTTGGGCTCAGGGTTCTCTCGCTCACACCGATTCATTAGACTTAGTCTTTCCCTCTGATGAAGCTATAATTGAGGCAATGACTAGTCCGGACAAACCCTGGGAATATCTTCATCATAGATCATACTTCCTCCTAGAGTCAAGCCAAATCGAAGCAGAATAATTCACCGTGACTATGATGGGAGATCGGTCGTGTCCTATTAATCCCTTAGCTACACACGAGGTTTATGCTGAGGGTAATATGGAAACTATCGCTGAAACCTTACTGATCAATATATCCCGAAACCCTAGCATCGTGGAGAATGTCTTCGTCGGAGCTGACTGCTCCCCTAGAGAGATTCAAATCTACACCGATATTTTTAAATAATTCCACGACGTTTTTGCCTGGTCTTACGAGGAAATGCCAGGCATCGATCCAAAAATAGTTGAACATGAAATCACAACGTATCCAGATGCCAAGCATGTTCTGCAAAAGCTTCATCCAGTTAACTCCAAGAAAGCAACAACCATTAAGGTTGAGGTTGAGAAATTGCTAAAAGCCGATTTTATATATCCTATCCATTTGACCCAATCACGTTTATGTATAGAATTATGTGATTTGAACAAGGCCTGTCCCAAAGATAATTTTCCCACACCATTCATTGACCAGATAATTGATGAATGTGTGGGTTGCGAGGCCTTCTCTTTCATGGTTGGTTTTTCGGGATATAATCAAATAAAAATCAAACTCGAGGACTAGCACAAAACGACATTCATCTGTCCATGGGGTACATTCGCGTATCGTAAGATGCCTTTTGGTCTCAAAAATGCTGGAGCCACCTTTCAGCAGGCCATGCCTTTTGATTTCCATGACCTCAAGCATATAGTCGAGGCTTATTTAGATGATTTAGCATCTCGATCTCGCAAGAGAACGGATCATCCCACACACCTCCGACTTATCTTTGAGCGTTGTTGATACTTTCGGATTCGCTTGAATCCAAACAAGTGAAACTTTTGCGTAACATCAAGACGATTTTTAGGTTTCATAGTGTCAACAACAGGGATCATGGTTGATCCTCTCAAGGTTGAGGCAATAATTCAGTTTCCCACCCCCACGCACAATCCTTCAACTTCAGAGTCTCCAGGGCAAGGCGAATTTTCTAAGACGCTTTATCGCTAACTACGACGAGATCACCAAGGGATTTATGTGCCTACTTAAAAAATATGTTCCTTTTTATTGGGATGATGCCGCTCAACGCTCTTTCACCACATCGAAACATGCGATCACAACGACCCCTCTACTCCGACCACCTAAATATAACAAGGATTTCTTATTATATCTGGCTGCAACAGAGTCAACCATTGGCATGGTATTAGTTCACGAAGATGACTTGTTCTCAGAATATGTCATTTATTACCTGAGCCGAGGCCTCGTAAGACCGAAACTCAATTATTCTCATATCGAAAAACCTACGTTGGCGGTAGTCCATGCTGTTCAACAGTTCTGTCATTATGTTCTGTTTTGCAAGACCACCATCATTGCTGTCGTGAATCCATTTTAGTACATGTTGACATGACGGGTAATAGGAAGAAAAATTAGTAGATGGATAGTCATCCTCCAGGAGTTTGACTTAGATTTCGTTTCAGCGAAGTCCAAAAAGTCACTAGTCTTCGCAAAACTTATTTCGGAACTTTCGGTTGAGTCAGGTGATCTTGTGCCCGAAGAGTTTCCTATCAGAGGAGATATGTTTTTGATCACCTATTCAGATCCCTGGTATGGAGATATACTTATCTATCTCCAGACTTTGAAGTGCCCCACCACTGCTTCTCATGATGAGCGTTGACGCATACGCCATTAGGCTAAGAATTATCTCATACTCGATGATACGTTGTATCAGAGAGGTGTAGACTTCATCCTATGCCGATGTATCACTCACGAAGAAGCAGTTATCATGCGTAACGATTTCCATACCGGAGCTTGTGGCGGTCATTTTTCTGGGTTGGCAACAACCCAAAATATTCTACGAGCATGTTACTTCTGGCCGAAACTTATCAAGGATTGTATCGAATCGGTCAAGAAGTGCCACCCATGCCAAATATTCTCTCGGAAGATGAGGGAACATCCCACTCCCATGTTTCCTGTCATCACAGTTGGTCCCTTCACCAAGTGGGGGATTGATTACACTACATGCAACCCTCCTTCAGCAAGGGGGCACCACTATATCATCGTAGCTATAGACTACTTCACAAAGTGGGTTGAAGCTATGCCAACGTTTAAAGATGATGGAGAGACTGCAACTCTCTTTTTATTTAACCAGATAATAGCAAGGTTCGACATCCCAAGGGATATTGTCACTGACCATGGAAGTCACTTTCAAAACTAKATGATTAGTGAGTTAACGTCAAAGCTTGGGTTACGACAGGAACATTCGTCACCCTATTACGCCCAAGCAAATGGTCAAGTGGTAGCTGTGAACAAAACTCTTAAGACCATTCTACAACGATCGATCAACTCAGCTAAGTCAAATTGGCATTTTATATTATACTCAACATTATGGGATTACCAAACATTTGTTAAAACTGCAACCGTTTTCTCACCTTTCCAACTTATTTACGGGCTAGAGGTAGTCTTTCCTATCGAATGTCAGATCTCGTCTCTAAAGTTGGTAGTACAGTTATTACCAGACACTTCTCCACTTGAAGAACGTTTAGTATACCTTGAGCAGCTCAATGAGCAGTGTCGTGATGCGGCCCTGGCCAATGAGGCTCACAAACATAAGGTTAAGTGTCAGTATGATTGGTCCGTTCGTCCTTAGATTTTCTCTGAAGGCGACCTTGTCCTGGTCTATGACCAAGATAAGGACCCCCTGGGGGCAGGAAAATTCATACCCATGTGGTTTGGACCTTTCATCATAAAAGAGGTTTTAAAAAAGGGTGCTTATCATCTGGTTGACTTTGAAGGGAATGCTTTGGCGGAGCCTAGAAATGGGCTCTACCTCAAGAAGTATTACTCATAGGCAGGTCACTGTGGGTAACTTTTTGTAACATATGTATAGTCTTTGTATTATTACTTTTTAGTTTCTTTTAGTGTTATGGACGTGTCGTTGATGTTATCTTTCATCACTATGGCATATGTCAAGTGATTTCGAGGTGTTCGTTGGGTATGCAGATGGTGCTAGTCGGCACACTCAGAGGCTTGCCTCCGCAGCTTGGGTAATATTTACACCTCAAGGCCAGTTATTATCTTCTGGAGGTATATGCTTAGGAGACACCACAAACAATGTCACCGAGTATAGTGCAGCTATTGAGTTGCTTTGTGACGCTTTGTCATTTGGTATCTCTCATCTCCAGGTCTATCTCGACGCTCAACTGGTTGTGTCTTAGTTAAACAGAGTATATCGGGTTCATGATCCAACTTTACACCAATGATTCCTTAGGGTACGTCTCTTAGAACGAAATTTTGATTATATTACATATTTTCATGTTCCTAGGAGATTAAACCAAGTTACATATACTTTAGCTAATCAAATTTAGATTGGCATCTTGCACACATATGAAAGAACATTCACATAAACATGTAAATACATTTTTTGCACACATGATCCATAATACACAAAAGAAAAACAAAAAAACCATATATAATATCATAAAGTAACCAGAGTACATAGATGGATGCAAGCGCCTCAAAAATATGACCAATAACGAGTCACGGGGCTTATGCCCTCAAAAAATATATACAAGTAGTGCTCGTGGCATGTAAAAATGTCTAGCTAAAGTCAGGGCCTTGTTATACTGATCCACAGCATTGGCTAAACGCCGAAACAACCAGACCCACGTCCGTGGTGCCCCCACTACATGAGGCTACATAGATGGTGGCAGGTCCTCAATCTCTGCCATCGGGACCATGCAAGTGAGCGCAGTAAAGTTCTGCTCGATTCGTCCCAATACCCTCTCAGCCTCCTCGACTGGAGGATCTCGTGCTACTGCTGGTCCCCCTGCGACAACACGTGTGGCCCCTGGCCGAGGACGACACTTGTTCCTCACATAGTCAGCGGGTCGCACTGGTCCCACATCTGCACATAACGAACACATGTCTGTCAAATACTCTGGTATAACAAAAAAAAATGATATATATAACAAAAACAACAAAAAAACTACATATGTTTAACAAAAAAAAACTACAAAGGTGGAGACTTACCCATCTCCCCTCGCTCCTCACCAGGAGGTACTGGTATCTCAGGGTCTCTCGAGAAATCAATCCCAGCATAGGGGTAATCCTCTATAACCAGGATCTACCGCGACAACCACGTGAAGAAGTCATCATTGAAGGACTCATTGGTCCTTCCGCCACCCTGTCGCGGCAGTAATACTTCCCATCTACACAAAGTAGGAAGAGAGGCCTGATGTCCTTGTACAACTACTCGAGGACTAAAACTCAGAACTCTCTCAAAAGAGAATGAGCACAGAATGGTCCCGAACCTGAAGTTCCTCTGTGTCCACAAATGAAAATCTGTCAACTGCCTCTTCATACACTCAAGCAATGTGGTACTCCAATAAAAAATTTGTGCATTTAAGCACTGGACCGCACAGTTCATCTATGGATGGGACGCCTGATGTAGAGCCGCAGAACCAGTGATTCACCCAATAAGCAACACTATCACTTGTAGCGATAAGTCAATGATCTTTCTTATAGGCACCTGCGAGCTCGAGCGATCTGTATCATCCACACAGTATAGACCTATCAATTTCGCTATGTTATGCGGCCCCGAAGGAAAAGTCCGGAAGTTGACTGGTTCCCCTCTCTGAGAGAGGCTAGTCAAAAAATAAATGTCCTCGGTCGTGGGCACCAGTGACTACCTCTCTAACATGAATTCCTCTGCATCCGGATGCCAGTATTCAACCAAGGCATTCAGTATCCTAGGTTGTGCCCGCATAAAAGGACATAGGAAAAACTTGAGTAACCCACATTGCATCAAAGTAGCCATAGCATTGGGGTCTTCCTCAACCAACTCACTAACCTCTTCATGCTCTCTTTCTCTCCAGTGGACATACATCCTACAAAAAACCAAGGTTCAGGAGGGTTAACCCTTGTTTTTTAAGCCTTTTTCATACAATAAGGGGGTCCACACGGGCTGTAATGGTGACAGTCACGTGTACACGTGTGCAGAGTTTACTCTGCCTGAATGTACACGCGGCCTGTCCCGAGACAACCTGCGTGGACCTAGGGCCAACCTTTTAAAGGCTAATGCCCCCCTAAAAAATAAAACCCAATGAAAAAATAAAGACTTAAAATGCAAGTTAAGAAAGTTTGTACTTACTTGGTCCAGACAGAAGTTCGTTTCATCCACTGTAGCTCCCGGAATCACCACTTTTATCAAAGGGGGTCTTTTGGTTCTAGAGTCAATTTCCAAATCAGCAATGGTGATAATGAGCTGCCATCTTCTATTTATAGACTTTTTGGCCTCTTTTTGTCACTTTTTTGGCCTCCCTTATCATTTTATTTATACCAAAAACCATTTGGAGTGATTCAGGAGTTGCATGGGAGGGATATGATCGGGTATTGGGACAATTTTTGGAGTTTTGGGTAATTTTTGACGGTCCGTGATTTTTTTTTTTCCGAGGATCAACTTGAGGATATAGGTTAGGTTTCTACCCTGAATTTTGTATCTCGTTGTCTTTTTCCTTTGCCATAGGATCGATCCCATCAGCTTGTGACACAAAACCATAATAACTTCTTTAGAAGTGTCACGACTTGGTGGTAGAGCTTACCGGAACATGGATTCCCTAGGTAGATCCTGGTTGCATTATGGTATCTATGCTATCTTTAATCACTGTAGGCTCGGGAGTCCTTGTAGTTATTCCTGATTACAAGTTTGAGCCTCATTTGCATGATTCTTGTTCACTCTTGACCTCACCCTCAGGACTCCCAAAAGATATAACGGGTCTTCTTTTAATCCCTTTTCAGATCCTCTAAACATGAAAAGATTGTCGAGCGATCTTGTGGCCTTTCACGCTCGTTAAACTGAAATTTGAAGTCACATCTGTTCGACGGTAGTTTACCCCTTTTTCGGTCCGGATAGTTAACTATACGAACAAAGGTATACTCTATGGAACTTCAGTTTTTTAGAAGAGTACTCTCAGGTATAATTTTATCCCTTTTTTGGGCCTGAGGGACTAAACTTACGAAAAAGGAACCACCACGAAGTCCATAGTTAAGATCTTTTCAGACTCCCTAAAATTGAAAAGATCGTCGAGTGACCTTATTCTTTCACACTCGTTAAACTGGTCCAGAAGAACATTCCTGACAGAGTCCATAGTTAAGATTTTTTTAGACTCCTTAAAAATGAAAAAATGGCCAAGT
>SNQJ01S0007511.1:11253-37695 GCA_010110895.2 Picea sitchensis | reverse complement strand
TGAATAGACGTCTTGTCGGTGCTAGTTTACCCCTTTTTCGAACCAACTAGACTATCTTCGAAAAAGGTACCCCAATGGAGTCTCCTTTTATGTTTTTTCAGACTCTCTAAATATGAAAAACCACCGAGCTTACCTTCTCTGGGTTCGTTAAACTTTCATCGAAGGATGTTACCATTGTGTGTTTTGTTAATCGTGTTTGCATACCTTATACGCCAGCCTTGTAGCAGTTTGCTTCTGCGTCTTAACACCCTTGGCCCCCAGAGGATTTTTCCTGAGTATCATTATTTTGAACATCAGTCTTGTCCTTGCGCCTTGAACTTGTATGTTTGTAACACTCGTTCCTCCATTGTAACGTAGCATTCCTTTATTCTTTTTTCCAAAATTATTGAAAAAGACAAAAAAAATCAAATATACCCCAAAAAGAGGAAGGGAAAAGTATTTTCTTTATTGGCAGCATAATGATTCGCCCTTGGATAAAGCACATCTGTCCGTTTGTTCGTCAAACTATGGGATGTAATACGACCTTAGGAAGCTGTTCTCGCTACATAGAGTTGTGTCCTCCTCCGTTTGGTTATTTTTCCAAACATATGGAGAGTTTGCGTTGCCTCCTGCTTCGTAAACTTATGATTAATGCCATGCTGCCTAAGTCTCATCATTTGTCATGCTGTTGTCCAAGGGAATTTTCTACCAAGCCTGAGTCGACCCCTCTACAATTTTTCTCTTTCCCTCATGCCCGACCATCCTGAATATCCAATCAAGTCCTTGTTTGAAATCAATGAAGCCTTCAGTATGATCATCAAGATTATCTAGTCCATGACCGACGAGCTGTCGAAGACCTTTGGGTAGTGAATTCGTACACTCATATTACACTCCTACCTTGAGTTTTGAAGATTTTGAAGTTGTTGCTCGAGCTCTGAAGATCTCATCTCCAGCCATCAGGCCGTATCAACTTCTAGAAGATGGATACTCTATATGTATATCTTTTTAATTTCGAGATGTAGCTCCGCTGTGTATTGTTCATGGCTACACTTTATATAGTTATTTGACATGGATCTATAGTGTATTTTATTGGTAGCCATGATTCTATTTTATCCTGAGCATGGGTATGCCTGCTTCGGTGAGACATGTGTTATTTTGCAGACGACGCCTCCTGGTTTCTGGTCCTTGGGCTCACTTGTTCGGCACATCAGTAAAGACTGGTAATCTATTTCGGCCATCGGATTTTCTTCTAACCTCACACATTAGGGGGCATCTGTTATAACCCTAATTTTCACCATACATGCTTACCTGGCATCAGGCCATCTCAGATCCCTTCTTTGCCAAAGAACTGCTGAACAACTCTTTAAAAAACCTCTTTTATAAAGGTCCACACACCCTACTCCATTACTGCATGCGTGTACACGCTAGCTGACCTAAAAAAACCCACGTGGACCTACAAAAACATGAAAAAAGGAAAGTTGCCGATGAAACACACAACTTTGTGTGAGTTAACTGAAACTCCCGGCCATGCATGGCCGAGGGTTCATCCAAATACCTAGCTTCTTCTAGCCTATAAAAGAAGGGTTAGGGGTCACATTTGGAAGAGGAGAATAAGAGTAAAGAAACTCTGCCCAATTTCACATTCCCATTGTCCCAACCCTTTAGCCATCCTTGTGCAAAGAGAGATACAAATAAAATAAGTTGGAGGACAGTTGAAGAGGAGCCCATGATCAGGATTCGCGGAGCAGTGGCCGGTCTCGACATTGTAAGTTGATTCATTAAAGTTAATAATAAAGAAACGGCTTTCCCGTCCCACTATATGAGTTCTTCATAGTTCAGTAAATACATGTTTGAATCTCTAACCCATTAGTCTGTAGGTAAAATGCATGTGTAGTTTGTTTCTTGTTTTGTATGCAGGCCAACCTTGGGAGGAGAGTTGCTAACAAATGATCAAGCGTGAAGAAGGATCGACATCGAACATCCGGAACAAGGTATGTTGGTCTAACCATGTATTTTCTGAAAAGAAATGGGGATTAGGTCTGGGGATGAAGGTAGAAAGTAGGTTTCTTTTGGTCATATCTGCATGCATAATATAACCCTATTTTCTAGTCCGTAGGGGGATTTCCCACCACAACAATAGGTAGGCAAAGAATGGATCAGATTCAAAACATGAGGAATAATACATTAGTAAGACAACCTTTAGAACTAGGTATGGACATTATGAATTTTGGTGGTACCATTTGCGTTGACCAACGCACCAGCTATCTTCATGTGCTTAATGAATGACACATTCATAAATTATCTGGATAAGTGTGTCATCGTTTTCCTGGATGACATACTTATCTATTTTAAGATAGAGGAAGAGCATGAACATCACTTGAGATTGGTACTGCAAGTACTAGGGGGGAATCAAATTTATTCCAAGCTAAACAAGTGTTATTTCTACCAAGAATAGATCCATTATTTGGGGCACATTATTTCAGTAAAAGGCATAAGAATAGATCCAAAAAATATTGAAGCCATTATAGGATCCAATAAATGTTTCAAAAGTTAGATATTTTATGGGATTATATAGATACTACCAGATATTCATAAATGGATTCTCTAATATTTCTCATCCTATCACTTCTTTACAAAAGAAGGGAATTAAATTTGAATGGACAAAAGAGTGTGAAGAGAATTTTAACTCGCTGAAAGAATTACTTAGTAGTGCACCTATTTTAAATATTTCTGACCAAAATGAAAGCTTTGTGGTATGTACAGATGCATGCAAGGAAGGAATTGGTGGATTCCTCACTCAAAATGGTTATGTCATTAGTTATGAGTCAAGGAAGATTAAAGAATGTGAGAGGAATTATGCCACACATGTTTTGGAGCTTGATTCCATAGTTCATGCATTGAATATGTGGAGGCATTATCTCATGGGAAATAGATTTGAATTAAGGACAAACCATAGTGATCTGCAACATATTTTTGAACATACAACTTTGAATTCCAGGAAGACAAGATGGTTGGAATTTTTAAGTGAATATGACTTTGACATCCAGCAGATAAAAAATATAGAGTTGTTGATGCACTCATAAGAAGAGTCCATCTCATGTATGCTATAGCCATTAGTATGCATCAGTCCTATTTGAAGAAAATAATTTTAGATGCTCTTGTTACAGACCAACATTACCTATGAGTAAAAGAAAGTTTACAACAAGAAAATGTACAACAAATAATTAAAGAATATGAGATTAAGGAGGATTGACTACTTATGCATAAGATTTTTTTTTATGTTCCTAGTTTTGGAGAACTCAAGAATTTGGCATTAAAAAAAATGCATAATGTTCCATATGTTGGACATCCCGGTTACTAGAAAAAAATTGCAGTAAGAAGAAGCCAATTATTTTGGCCTAGGATGAAGAAAGATGTTGATAATTATATTACCATATGTATGGGATGCTAGAGAGTGAAGGTTGAGCATAGACACCTAATGGGTTTGCTACAACCACTCCCAATTCCAAAGAGGAAATGGGAAGTAGTAACCATTGATTTTATCACTAAGTCGCCCAGTATAGAAAAGAAACATGATTCAATCATGGTAATGGTTGATAAATTGACAAGGGTTTCTCATTTTGTTCCTATAAAGATGACTCATACAACAACTAATATTGGAGAAATTTATATGAAGGAAATTTCTCGGTTGCATGGGATACCTAAGACAATTGCCTCAGATAGAGATACTAAATTTACTTCGAACTTTCATAGAGGAATGTTTAAAGGATTTGGTACAAATCTGAATTTCAGAACAACATACCAACCACAATCATATGGATAGACAAAAAGAGTCAACCAAGTAATTGAAGACATGTTCAGAATGTATGTGATGGATAAACAATCTAAGGGGGAAGATTACTTGCATTTGGTTGAGTTTACCTATAATAATGGATATCAAGATTCATTGAAGATGAGTCCATTTCATGCTTTATATGGTATCGAATATAATACTCTAGTGAGTTGGGACAACCCAACAGATAGAGTAGTACTTGGGCCGGAATTGATCAAGGATATGGAAGACTAGATGGTTAGAATTAAGCATAATTTGAAGGCAACACAAGATAGATAGAAAAATTAAGCAGATAAGAGCATGACAACTAGAGAATTCAAAGTATGAAAGCATGTTCTTTTGAAAATGAATCCCAAGAAGAGCTCATTGAATTTCGGTAGAAGTATAAAGCTAACAACTAGATTATGTGGTCCATTTGATATATTGGACAAAATAGGGTCAATTGTGTACATGCTTGCATTTCCTGCTTCCATGAAAGTGCATAATGTATTTCATGTCTCTTTTTTGAAAAAGTATGTACATGATCCTAACCATGTTATTGATTGGAATTTGATTCAGGTGGAGACATAGGGAGACTTTCATGTCTAGAAGGTGCACATATTGGACATAAAAGTCAAAATTCTTTGGAATTGAGTCATATAACTAGTAAAAGTTTAGTGGACATGCTATGGTCCTAAAGATGCTACTTGGGAGCATGAATATTTTATGTAGGAAGAGTAGCCGTGACATTTTAAAGAATTTTGAAATTTTGATTTTTGTTTTTGTATATGCACTGAGGACAATGACAAAATAAGGGGGATGAGAATTTAATACCACAATTTTGAATCCTAATATTAAATAATGTGTTTTGTACATATGATACTTAGGCTGGTATTTTTAGGCCAGAGTGCCTGTAAAGTTAAAAGAGGCTAGAGTTCCTTGGGAATGTAATACTTTGATTACTACAAACAATAAAATACATCATTGGCTGCTAGACAAACAAGGATGGAGTTATAGGGGGCTATGATTCCACGAAAGAGGGGGATAAAAGGGATAAGACCTTATATTATATTTATATTTGCCCATATTTTAATTTTAGGGTAGAGAAAGAAGTGGTTACATGAGCTTCTTGGGGAAGAGGACATGTGGATATTGATTTCCAAGAAAATATATAAACCTCTCCATTGATATGATTTGGGGGTTCATTGGTTCTTCCTCATTCATTTTTTTTCATTATCGAACACTTCAGTCTGGTTCTTGGGGGGGAACATGAGAATGAGCTATAGAGGAATGAAGCCATTGTTGATGGATGTAGAAAGTTGTTGGTGTATTCCAAACATAGAGTAATGTATGTATGCTTGAGAGGAATTGGCATGAATCAGACTTGATCATAGCTATGAGTCATGAGAGACCCAACATGGAGATTCTTTTCCAGAAGCACTGGATCCCTAGAAGGATATGCATATCCTGAGGGACTACGTGGCATATAAGGAGGTCCATGCTCTTGGGTTGTGCACACTAGAAAGAAGAGGGATGGTGTACTTTGGATTGGTGTGTGTGCTAAGAAACTTGTGAGCTTGAGTGTTGAGTGGTTTGGGAAGTTGAGTGTCAACTTGGAACCTGTCCTTGTGGATTCATAGCCTTGTCTTGGGGGTGACCTGCTATGAGACTTGGACCATCAATGTCTATGGTTGAGAGAACATCCTTGGTATACAACAAATTGGTTATTGTTATCTTTAATATAAGTGCTTCCTCTATTGTATGGTTTCTCTGTTTATATCTGTAATTCTGATGTGTACTAATTATCATTTCTAATATTTTCATATCCAATGTATTTTATTTCTAGATATAATTGTGCATGGAACGATAAATCTTCTTTAAGGTTTCATATTGATTCTGGTTAAATGGATGTTCTGCTATCTTATCTCCTGCATGCATTGTTGAATTAATTTTATTATCAGAGAATGATCTCAATATTGGAGAGGAGTCTTTTTACTTAGATACCCGGCCTATTGGTGGTCGTGTGCCTCTCTATCGACATTAAATTAATTTTCATAGGGTTTACTGGTGACAACCTTGTCACAAGTTCAAGAGAAGATAGGAGTTCCAAGAATCTGTAAGTCTTTTGTGTGATAGTTAGAAAAATAAAGAACTCTTTTGTTTTGGAGTCACATGCTCCCGAGGGCCTGCCTATCCTAGGGTGTGTGAAATATTGGTATTTGAGTGTTCTTGGAGAAAGGCCCAGAATAAAAAGTGTATTGTGCATGTGAACATATTGTGATTATTGAAATTTCATAATGAAAACGTGGATGATATGATATGAGAATATACAATTAGGATATATTCAAGTGAATATGGAATGGTTAAAATAGATAATAATGACATATATATGTATATGTATGTGTGTGTGTACACACACACACACACATGCTTCATTTTCTAGATTTGTGAATGTAAATAGTGTAGTGCTGAGAGGGGAACTATATATGGTATTAGAACATGCTTACAACACTAGTAGGGCCTAATGATCCCACATAATTGTTGTTAAACTTATTACTGTATAATGAATTTGTGTAAAATATTATTTGCACGTGATATGTATTGGGACCAACAAGGTATGGTCTAGAGGAAAGAATGACTATCCACATATTTTTACCCCTATAATAGAGTAGAGTGCACATAAGAAGTCAATAAAATACACGTGTGTGTGTGTGTGTGTGTGTGTGTGTGTTGAATTTTATATATTTACTATATATGTATATTATGTCCCTATTCAGGTATGAAACCTTAAGGAAGTATTCCATGTTGCCAAAATATGTCATTGCAATAAGGGCTATGTATGGTCTAATGAAGGAAGCATGGATTTTTTATATTATACCTTATGATATGAAATATATCCTTATATACATTGTCATATACCTTATATTTATTGAGTAGAAAATGAAATACATTAACTTGTAGGTGTAAGTTTTAGGACCTTTATAAGTGAAACAATGCATGTAGAATTTTAATGAAATGGATCACAATTACACACACAAAAATCTTAGGCTACAACTAACACTTCGTAAATGATTTCCTAATCTACCTATAAAGAATATAACACACATCCAACAATAAAGTCCACTCTATTGATAGATCCTATTATGATGGTTTAAAATATTGCAACTTATAAATCCTTTGAGGTATCAAATATCTATTAACCTTATATCAATATAACTTATCAATAATATGAATAATCAACTATGTCATGTGTAAGAAACAAAATACTTTGGAAAATATATTAAGAAGAGAAAATTGAAGACTATAATAGAAGTACAAAAAATGAGCATATAGGTATGCATCATGAACATTATACCAGTGTTCATCTTAAGTGGAAAAATGGTATCAAGAATGTTACAAAATAGTACCATTTACTTGGTTCAAATCAAGACTAGATATGCATTAGGTCATGTTCTATATCACTTAATTGAAAGAATTTATTGAGATAATGTGATTACACACACATTTAGTCAATTATTGTTATTTATCTTTGGATAATATTGAGAATAGTCACATACATCAATTCTTATATTTCATTTATTTAAAAAATAAATATATAGACTTGATTGTAGAATAACTTCCTAGACTAAATGTCAACAAGTATCTACATCATGATAAAAGGAATCAACTAGAAAAGAGAATCCATGTTTCCTTAGAACCCAATAATATCATACATGAAAACATGGATTTCTTATAATCTAATGATTTCATCTCTACCCAAGATGTCCTTTATCTTGTCTCTAGGGTCCCACACCAAATGGTTTCCAACCATGTCATAAATCAATACCACTTTCTTTTAGAACAAGTATATTCATGTATGATGTTTAGGAAAGGATATAATCAACCATATCAATTAAATTTGGGAATATGTATTTCAAGCACATACACTTTTTCCATAGACCTTGTTTTGTGATAAGGCGCAAAGTCCCATTCATAGATAAAGGTTTGGAGAAGAGATAAAAGTCCTTCAAACCCCAACCTCTATCAAAATTTGGATGCAAGGTAGTGTCCCACTTAATGAGGGGAATGATATTGTTATCCTTATTACCATACCACAATAAATAGAGGCATACTTTCCTTATCATTTTTATCATCATTTTGGGGATGTAAGATAAAGAGAGATGGATTCCAACAAATTCTTGATGAGAACCAGTCTTCCCACCATAGAGATATGTCTATTACACCAAAGGTCAATTATTATTATTAGTTTGTCAAATAGTTGTTTCCAATCCTATAAGTGGCAATCATTTTCCTTAAACATAAAACCAAGGAATTTTATATTCTCATTAATATATCCCTAGGTGAATGGGGGGACTTTAAGGATCATGTCCCATATGGATTGGGTGCCATGAATAAATTAGATGGAATATTTTATGAGGTTTATCTCCATACCCATGGAGGAGGAGAGAATTTTCAAGATTTTGTCCAAACATTTTTCCTCATATACCATGGGTTTCCCAAAAACAAGAATTATGTCAACAAAAAGGATCTGAGAGATATGGAGGGTGCTTGAAATTTTGACTCCCTTTAGGGTACCCAATCAAAATTTTGTTTGATATATTTCCTAAGGTCTTCTCCTATGAGTAGGAAGAGAAGGGGGGAGAGAGTGGAGCCCTGGTGACGACCTTTAGAAGCAAAAAAAGGTGATTTTTAACTATTTCAATATGGAAAAGGAGATATATTGTTAAAAGTATTTTATGTGATTTATGAAAGGAGTGAAGAAACCAACTTGGGCAAGGGACTACCTAAGGAATAACTAATTAAATCTATCAAAATCCATTGTGATATTGATATTTAGCATGAAGGTTGCTATGGACTTGGTTTTAATGGTGTGCATGACCTCTTGGGTTATATCTATGGCATCAAGGATGTTATGGTAATCTAAGAAACTAATCTCTCTAGGGTATATGTGACTTGAGAGAATAGGATTGAGGAAAACACCAATGATCTTGGAAATAACCTTATATACATAGTTGCAGAGAAATACATGTATATGATGTTCAAAACCAAAGGGTTTTTCATCCTTTGAGATGTTTTCAATGAAATTTTTATTGAAGGGGGTGGATCTCACTTGAGGAATTTCATTCCTCCATCATAACTAGGAATTATGGGGATAATAGGTCCCAAAAATCAAACACAAAACATGGTGTTCTATTTATCTGGGCCTGGGGATTTCCATTTTTGAAAGGACTTCAATACTTTGAGAAGTTCCTCCATGGAGAAAAGTCTCATGAGTGCAGCCTTTTGATCCTCATCCAACCATACCTCAAAGAAGGAAGTTGAGGCCATAATGTCTCTTATGTTTTATCTTAATGGTTTGGTATACACTTATTTGTAATCATGAACTGTAGAATTCACAATTGAGTCAAAATCCACACAATCGACTATGGTTTTGTCTTTGGCCTTCCATATTGTGTTGATGGTTTTGTGTGACATTTACCGTTAGTGAAAAAAATTGTATTGGCATCCCCTTTTATAAGTTAAGAAACCCAAC
Source organism: Picea sitchensis (assembly GCA_010110895.2). Lineage (NCBI taxonomy): Eukaryota > Viridiplantae > Streptophyta > Pinopsida > Pinales > Pinaceae > Picea > Picea sitchensis. The sequence continues at coordinate 28,372 of SNQJ01S0007511.1, read as the reverse complement.
TCTTCATACACCACTTTACTTCCTACCAAGTTATAAACCTTACCTTTTCAATCTTCAAGGAGACAATTTCCTTCAAAGTATCCTCCTAAAACCCTCTATTCTAAATGACCCTTGAAGCTATGCAATTTTCTATTCCATAGTATGAAGTGTTTGGTTATCTTGTTTGGAAAGTAACTATGGGGCACTCCTTTGTGATAAACTCTGCATGTATGAGATTTATCTAAAGGGATATCATAATAGGATCCTCACTCTCACTTGGATGATCCCTCTATTTTCTTAGATTAGGGTTGTGTATTCTCCATATGTTAGCTAATGTAATTTAAACTTGAAGGGAGAAGGAGGGTTGTGACCACCTAAGGTGAGCTATAATTTGATTGGGATATGTAAGAGTTTATCTTCATTAGAAATGAATCTTATACAAGGAATTGATCAAGGCATTTTGATATACCTTAGGGTCCAAACTACTTATTAAACCAAGTGAGTTCCACATGGACTAGATCAACATCCACCAAAATGTGTTAGTCCATGTTGATATTTAGGAATAATTTAACTAAGGGGATATGGAAGGATTGGGTCCCCCATGCTTTGGAGAAATGGAAAGTGAAGTTTAGGTCACCTCCAAAAATAAGGTGGGGTGGGATTAAGATGCCATAATCAACAAAGTCGGATCATTTTTTTTCCTATTATGGGTGGAACCATAAACATTGAGAAAATCAACTTTGTAATTTAGGGTAGGGGAAAAAGAGAAGTTGAAATGTGGTTTTGGGAACATATTGAAGTATGAAGAATCACATTGATCTGAAACTGGGGTGACACTGATACCAAACTTATTCTGGTTCTAGTCCACTTAATTAAGGTCAGATTTACAATTGTAGATCTATTGAACTTGAATGGATCAAAGGTGAAAATATGTATTTATGAAGGCTTGAATCCAAATTGAATATTAACTTGGGGAATGTGTTTTTAGTCTGATAATCCATTACTTAATGCATTTAATAATCATAATTGTGGAAAGAAAAATATGCATAAGAAAACATGAGACAAGATATCACTGAGTTGTTAACAGAGTTCACCAGAACCTTCTGGCTACATCTCCGAGATCATAGAATCAATGAACCACTTCATTATATTCTTCAAATATACTCTCCTTTACAATGGAAAGGGTTGAATTCCCACATCAACAAGTGGCAGTAGAATTCCCACAACATGTGGCAGTATCGAAGAGATTCTATCATGCACAATGCAAAGAGATAGATTCTCACAAGCATGTGGCCATGCCTCTCCTACAAAGAGACAACCTCCTCTGACAATACATGACTAGATCTCTCACAATCATGTGGAAATGTCTCTCCTACAAAGAGATGATCTTCTCTGAAAAAGGATGATCTCTCACAAGCATGTGACATAAAAACTGACTCTCTCATCAGCTCCATAAAGGGACCCCTCAGGAGGTGATCCACCAGGGGATGAAACCCAAAGCTCACATAAGGAGTTTATATAGTTTTCCTTAGCTCCATAATTCAATGAGACAAGATCCAAAAATTTAGGATCTAATAACCACTCAAGGAAAAAAATTAAAAAGCATCTTAGCCAACCCATGAGACCCTTAACTTCCTCCATGAGACTAGGAAACCACTTGTAACAAAGTGAGGAAGAGTCCAAACCAGCTCATGCGACCCTTAACTTCCTCCTTGAGACTAGGAAACCAATTTCCCCTTAAAATTAAGAAACTAATTTGTGAGTTGGATTCTCAAAACTAATTTAATTTTTTACAATTAAATGAATAATATGTGAGATTATCAATCTCACTTCAAGCATTAATCATTTTTCCAATGTGCATGACTAATACATGTGTTTCTCAGAATCATTTTAAGTATTAATCATTTTTACAATTTAATAAATTCATTCATGAGCATTACTTATTCTTTTCCACTTATTATAAAACTTTTTAATGATTTATCCCATGGTGTGAAAAGTAGAAATTTTCCATGTGGATATCTTCTTGGATCAAACCTCCCCACAAAAAACACTTTTGTTCCTCCAAAAGTATAGAGATAAATTGTAACTTGATTATCTGTAATCAACTTTTAGGAAGAGTCTTACACTCGAGGATGCACTTCCCCGGTCCTTGATATGCATAACAAATGTTTCTGAAAGGCCACACCCATATTCTCCTCCAACTTTGTACTTCAGAATGAGGATGTCGATGCCAACACTTTCACCAATGAAAATATGCAATTGATTCCCTGATCTGCATACAAATTTCTTTGAAAGGTTGCACCCTTTTTCTCCTTCACCTTTGTACTTTGGAATGAGGATGTCGATTCCAAGACTTGCACCAATGAAAATCCATAGTTGATAATACATGGATTAAAACTTTTCAAAGTAGTACCATACTTGCCAAGAGTTTATGAAACACTCATGGACAAATTTACATTGATTTCTAGAACAAGCCTAGGAGAAACAATGCCTCTCACTCAATAGTGCCTACAAGACCCATTAAAAATGTTTTCAAAACAAGCCTAGGCAAATCAATGCCTCTCAATCAATGATGGCTAAAATACCCATTACAATGTTGCCAAAACAGGCCTAGAAATAACAATGCCTCTCACTCAACGGTGACTACAAGACCCATTACAATATTGACAAAATAGGCCTAGGAAAAACAATGCCTCTCACACATAAGTGACTACAAATGCTTTACAATGTTTCATGACATCTTCCATATTCACATTTTATGGAAACATTACGTGCCAAAAACATGCACTAATGGGAAAAATATATGGTTTTAAAAACCCCCATTACAAACATGTGCAACATAATAAATACTGAAAATTATCATCATCATCATACTCATCTTGCAATTCTGAGACTTTTGACTATAAACATGACCACTTTATGAGAAAGTGTCAAAATGGCCTTATCGACACTACACCGCCTTGGTTTGCATGTAAAGGATCAAACAATCAATTTCTTACAATAATTCAGATCTTGTTGCCTTGTTGCAGCACTCAAAGATCACCAGAATCTGCAATATACATTCATCCACTTGCAATTTTAAAAAATAGGCAAAATCATAAATGCATGAAACTTACATCGGTTTTTGTGCCAAGGCGCTCAAAGCATTGCTCAAATATTGGCATGCACATCACCAACAGGTCCATCTCATCATTCTATAAATTTTGACTATAAACTCGACCTGTTTTGAAAAGTGAAACTTTTCCTTGAAAAACATGCCATGCATTAATGGAAAATGTAGGCTTCTTCCATGAGCCCCAAAATCTGTTGCCTGGATACAAATTCTTACTGCACCAGTGGATTTGTGGAGAAAAAGTGTGAAAATATGACTATAATTTCGTACAATTTTTTCAATATCACTTCTGGACCCCCTGCCTTAAAATGCATGCCAAAGCATTAATGACAAAATTGGGCTTCTGCCATGAGCCTTGAAATCCACTACTCAGATCCAAATTCTAACTGCACCAGTGGATTCATGGTGAAACATTATTAAAAAATGATTGTACTTTCGTCCAATTTTTCCCCTGTGACTTTTGGACCCCTTTGGGATCTTTGCCTCAAAATGTGTGCCAAACAGGTCCATACAACAACAATAAATGTGCCTCAATTTTTTTTTCTGTACTTGGGAAAATTTGAGCTGCCATGTGGCACCTAGTCATTCTGCCGATGTCACTACCACATAGGCGAGTGTATTTCCATGTCAACATGGCATCATCATTTGTACAACCACGTCATCTGCTGACATCATCATCTGTACTGCCACACCATCTAATGATGTTATCATTCGTACTTCCACATCATCTATTGACATCATCATCTTTACTTCCACACCATCTACTGATGTCATCATATGTACTTCCACATGCTGTTTGTATGATGACCACGCGACACATTTTTGTTGGTCCACATGGACCCCTGAAAGTGCCAAAAAAAGGTGACACATGGTATCTTATGGTGCTACCACATCAACCTGCTGACATCATGTTGACGTTAATAATACACATGTCGCTCTGCAGTGCTGCCAACTCAACATGTTGACGTCAACACTGTACGGATTTCACTAGTTTCACCCATTTTTTGAAAACTTCAGATGGCCATAAATTTGTCACTGTAACTTCATTTGATGCATCGTTTGCACCCTTGGAAAGGTATCGACAAGATATTCGACATGGTGGTGGTTTGGTTGAATTCTGGGCACCTTTATTTTTTAGTTATTTTGGAGCCCCATGGCTCATCGAGGCTACCCATTTCCTATTTTTTTTGATTAATAGGCCTTCTTTGTTGTCCTTCTGATTTAGGGATCTACCAACATGCTCCTCTTACTCTCTGACTACCTTCATAGCTTGTTTGTCCTTCTTTGGACCAAGTTCGGGATGGAGCTTCCAACATTTATCGATCCAATGTCCTCGTATACAATAGTGAGTGCAATATTTGTGTGACTTCATGTCCTTCTCACCTTCACCATAACCAAATATTCCAAACCAGAACCTTATTTCAACCTCTAGTGGTTGAATGATACCTTGGCCATTTATACCAACACCTCCTCCTTTATACCCCATATTCGCTAGCAACTTCAAGCCAATTCCCTTGGTGTGATGTTCAAAGACTCCAAAAGAAGCATCAACATTAATGAGGGAAGGAACTGAACATGGAGAATCCCTTACCTCCATTCTTGTCTGTGACACTTGGTCATCTTCCTGAAGTGTGGCCAACTTCTCCTCCTGGTTGGATGAAGTTGTAGATGAGGCTTCTAGGAAATCACCTTGTCTCCCTGGTGTTTGAAGATAATCCTCTATCATCTCACAATATGTGCATCTATCAACATCATCATGACATGAACCATAAATAGTATACCTTCCACGACCACAATATGGACTCTTTGCTGCCTCTGTTGTGGAGCATTCTCCAACTTGCTCATCCATAGCTTGTAGCTACAACCATAGTTTGCTCTTTTCTTCATCAGACTCTTGAAGCAACCTCCTCAATTAAACATTCTCTTCTTGGATAGTCTAGTTGTTTTCTTCAAGCTCACGAAGCCATGCATTCTTCGATGTTTTTCCCATCTTATCTTCAACACCTGTAATTCATGTCAATCCTAGTATGATACCACTTGATATGAAACCGAGGTGACATTGATACCAAACTTATTCTAGTTCTAGGCCACTTAATTAAGGTGAGATTTACAATTATGGATCTATTGAAATTGATTGCATCAAAGGTGAAAATATGTATTTATGAAATCTTGAATCCGAATTGAATATTAACTTGGTGAATGTGTTGTTAGTCTCATAACCCATTACTTAATGCATTTAATAATCATAATTGCAGAAAAAAAAAACAATGCATAAGAAAACATGAGACAAGAGATCACCAAGTTGTTAATAGAGTTCACCAGAACCTTCTGGCTACGTCTCCGGGCTCATAAAATCCATGAACTGCTTCATTCTCTTCTTCAAATATACTCTCCTTTACAATGCAAAGGGTTGAATTCCCACATCAACAAGTGGCAGTAGAATTCCCACAAAAGGTGGCAATATCGAAGAGATTCTCTCATGCACAATGAAAAGAGCTAGATTCTCACAAGAATGTGGCCATGTCTCTCCTACAAAGAGACGATTTCCTCTGACAGTGCAAGACTATATCTCTCACAATCATGTGGCAATGTCTCTCCTACAAACAAACAATCTTCTTTTACAAAGGATGATCTCTGACAAGCATGTGGCATAAAAATGGACTCTCTCATCAGTTCCATAAAGGGACCCCTCAAGGGGTCATCCACCAAGGGATGAAACCCAAAGCTCACAAAAGGATTTTATATAGTTTTCCTTAGCTCCATAATTCAAGGAGACAAGGTCCACAAATTTAGGATCTAATAACCACTCAAGGACAAAAATGAGAAAGCATCTCAACCAACCCATGAGACCCTTAACTTCCTTCTTGAGACTAGGAAATCACTTGTAATAAATTGAGGAAGAGTCCAAACCAACTCATGATATCCTTAACTTCCTTCTTGAGACTAGGAAACCAATTTCCCCTTAAAATTAGGAAACTAATTTGTGAGTTGGATTCTTAAAACTAATTTCCATTTTTACAATTAAATGAATAATACATGAGATTCTCAAACTCACTTCAAGCATTAATCATTTTTCCAATGTGCATGACTAGTACATGAGTTTCTCATACTCATTTTAAGTATTAATCATTTTTACAATTCAATTAATTAATTCATGAGCATTAATTATTCTTTTCCACCTATTATCAAACTTTTTAATGATTTATCCCATGGTGTGTAAAGTAGGAATTTTCCATGTGGAGATCCTCCCGAATCACATAGAGGGGATCTAACTATGAACAATACCACCAAAATTCACTGAAGAGTTCTCTGTGAAAAAAGTCTAATCAAGGAGACACTTTTTCACATACTTTTTTTCTTCCTAAGTTGTGCATGTTGTCTATTGTAGAAGTAGCATAGAGGGTTTGTGCTTGAAAATAATCCTTTTTAAGGATCAATGTTTAGAGGTCATCCCTAAACCTATCAAATTGAAGGACAACATAATACTTTTGGAACCTTCTTGACAGTTTCTTTGCTAAGGGCCCCAACTATAGTTAGTTTCATTCTGGATGAAACCTTTATTTCGACTTCCTACTTGGCATGTGTGAGATGTGTCTTCCTACTCTTATAACATGGGAGTGCTTGTTGCCACTAGTTCTATACCACTAGAATGTGAAAAATCTTTATTTTCCTTGGATCAAGTGTGATATTTTATTGATGTGGAGGGTGAGGATATGAGATCACAATGAACACTATTAATCGAAGCATAAGAAAGAGAATCCACCTCCATTGTTTCATCTTCAACCGTAATATAATGAGGGTTTTCATTAATTTCAATTTATAATTTCTTGCGAACTAGTTGATTGCAGTATTGGTGGAGGGGGACAAATTGAGGCTTACACTCTTGGATTCTATTAACCATATTTCTAGTGTTGAGATCCATTCTTGTAGCTACACGTTTAGCTTTATTATTGTTTCATCAACTGAGTGGTTGGTTTATGTTAGGTATTTCATTCCTTTTCCTTCATTTAATATCTTCCTCTTTCCCTTGCCATGATTCTTAAAAGTCTTATCCCCTTTACCAAATGCATTACTTTTACAAGTTTTGAGTGCTTATTATAGGGGAACTTTATTTTAGAATTTCCATGGGATAAAAAATAGGTGCACTAAAAGGGCACATTATTGTAATATAGATCCTGCATGAATTGGTTCTCCCCACCTTTAATAATTATAATACTAGGAAGACCTTAGAAATATCCATTTCAACTCAAATGCTTTCCATCGAGGTGATTTTATTATTCATTACCTCAAGGTTAGTCTTGACGTATGTTCCCAAGGAGTTCCGTATGATTTTGAAAATTTGGGGCTCCCAGGATTTGATGACAAGGTAGAGAAGTTTTACCCATAGTGCCATGTAGTGGATTCACACTTGGATCAAGTCAAACCCTACATTCCTTCTGAAAACAATAGGTGTTGCATTCCCCTAGAATCATGGGACTTATAGAGATATTTTCAATGGTCCTCAACTAAATTAAAGACAAAAAATATTATGATCCATTGTCTCCCATATGAACCAAGGAAAATTTTAAGGATCTATTCTTATCTTAAAGTTTAGAAACCTTGGTGAATCTTACTAATTCTTGAAATACCACCATAAAATGTCTAGTGATAATTTTGCAAAAATATTTAAACTTCTAAAGATTTTATATAGTTTCTAGAAACAATTGGTGTTTTTTTAGTAAAATACTTATATCATATAGAATTTGGGCGAAGAATTTTAGAAAAAATGGAAATTGGTAAATATTTTTTTGGAAAACAAAACATGGAAAATTATCCCATGGGTGAAATGTAGCCCCTAAAATTTTCCTTGATGTGAACATTTGGTGTGTATCCAAAGATGTTCTCCCAAGTCCATTTTTCCCATTTCACTATTTCAGGTTCTTGAAATCTTCAGGCATAAAACCTCCTAATTAGAATCTACTCTATGTAGAGCATCAGATTATCCATGTACAAGCTAGGGTTGATTACTGCTTTCATTTCCTCATAGGTTTGAGAGAGAGAGAGAGAGAGAGAGAGAGAGAGAGAGAGAGAGAGAGAGAGAGAATAAATAATTTTTTCCCAAGAAAAATATGATGGAGAAACCCAAGGAAGGCTTATAAACTAGTGTTCCTAACCTAGTGGGGTTCAACTATATATATACCCTTCAAACTATATATACATGTATACATACGCATACATGTCCAATGATGTCATATCCATGATATAATCCTACCAACACCTATTTTGATACCTTCTTTGGTCATATACATGCTATTATGTTGGACATGGGGAAATGCATGTGACACATTGAGATTAATAATGGTACACAATGTAATGGCATGGATAAAACAACATTGAAAGTAGATAAAATAGAGATGTGTATAAATTGAGCTATTAATCCAAACTATAGAAAATACAATAAACAATGTTGAAAGTAAATAAAATAGAGATGTGTATGAATTGAACAATCAATCCAAACTATATCAATTACGATAAAACAAGAAATTGAACTCTAGAATTATCACATCACTTATAGAACACAAATAAATGTTGATTAAAAAAAATGATATATATATATATATATATGATATTGTTGAGTTTTTTTGTACAAATGGTTTTTTATATTTTCTATGACTACCAAACATAATGGAAACTTTATTATTAAAATGGGAACTATATAAAATAAGGGAAATTTGTTTAAAAGAAAAAAATGATACATCTCATTAATAGTGGCTTGTTCGGTAGGTGAAAGTGATGTGTTATTATCCTTCTCATTAAGGTTGAAGTCCCTCCATTGATATGTTTCTCATTCTCATGTTTATGCTAGTATATGAAAAAAGTGGGTATGATTAAGTGTAAGCCTTGAGAAACTTTAATGGAATAAATACCCACTATTTGTGGCCTCTTATCCTAAGGGTGATTTATTTAGTATGGTGAGATCTTTATACCCCTTGAATATCTCATGTATAACCATTTCCACTTTCTTGTGTTTACCATATAATCTTTTTTTCAAAAGAAAATTATATATCCCACTGAAAGAGAGAGAAATCCACCATTAGAGAATGATCAAAGATGCCCCTCCACAAGAGTGATGGATCAAAGTAAATATAACTGGAGCTTCAAGAGGTAATATTCAATAAATAAGATTGGAGGGGTTGCTAGAGATCACTAGGGATACGTCATAAAGTTTTACCACCAATTTATATGTAGTGGAATGTATAACAAAGCATAATGCCAAGCAATGATATCAATAATAATAGAAATCTAGTAAGATGAATACTAAAAGAGTGATATTCAAGGGCGATTCAAAGATTATATATATATATATATATATATATATATATATATATATATAGATTAAGAAAATAACCATGTTAATTGGGATATGAAGAGAAACTTTAATTAGTGTAAGGAAGCATGGTTAGAATTCAAAGTTATCAAATTTACATGTGTGTAGGATAGTTGAACAAATATCATATCAAATGGAAAACACGGCCATTACTCTTCATGAAAATAGGGTATCGGAAGTTATAGGGCCACTATTGGAGAAAATATAAGGGTGTAAGTTGAGTTTATCAAATATCCTCTATGGTAATATGAGGCTTAGTCATCCCAATCACAATATTGAGGGAGAGCCACCATCCTCCCTGTTTGACGTGAATTCACTCCCATAAGGGGCATGGATAAAATTAGATCTTTTTATATTGATAATGCCTACTCAAATATCATCCCAATAAGGAGTTATTTTCTTTTCCCTTCCCTAATGAGGAAGATGGTGGGGAGGTTGTGCCACCCTCCTTCCCACTCATGCTTACATGCATGTTTCCATGCATGTTTCCATAACATACAAGGGTCATTATCATAGAGACAAAGCTAGTAGGAAGCACCAGAGAAAGATTTGGGTGTACCCTTCTATCACAAGGAAGGATATTTTGAAACCTCTCTCAACAAATAGATCCATCACACATCATTGTGAAGAAGACTTCTCTATTTGGAATGAATCTTTCCAAAACATTGACATATGGATAACATGTAATAATCCCAAGCATTTCCCTAAGAAAGAGATGAAAGACAGGGAGCCTCTACCACACCCTTATGATAATAAGGAATGGATAAATAACTTCATAACCCAACATAGATTATTGCATGTTTCCTTCAAAAAACACAAGCTTAAGAAAATAAAATCCAAAGCCAAATATGTAAGCTTTAAACCTGTGAAGTAAAGAAATGCATACTAATTATTAAGAAAAACATAAGTTAATCAATGGCTCATACACATAGTACATGTATATTTACGCTAGAAACCCTTAACTGGGAGAAAGCCAACCTTCCTTGGTGCCGCTCCTCTCTATTCTTCATTGTATAAATTTCACCATATCAATACAATATATACAATATTTTAGGTATTCCTAAACTACCAAAACCCTAATCTCTTAATCTGGGATTAATTTAGAAAATCGCTAAAAATAGAGAAAACTGCTAAAATAAAAAATCAAGTGATGGGATCTTCAAATCCAAGGCACCCCCCCCAACACATGAAAATAATATAACACATACCCAACATTCTCCCAGTTTTTATTTATTTATTTTCATACAGGGGGTCACATGATTACATATTCAACAATCCAAGGCAACAATTCCCATTGTTTCTCTACACCAAGAGAACTTTGGTGCTTAGATACTTTGTCAATAAATCTGCAACATTATTCATAGTTTCATCCTTCTCCAACAACACTTTTACTTCTTCAACCATTCTTCTCACAAAGTGATACTGAACATCAACATGCTTTGTCTTTGAATGATAAGTAGGGTTCTTTGCTAGGAAGATTGCACTTTGAYGATCACAATCTAATATTACTTCTTCTTGTACCAACCAAATACCTGAACACAATCTCTATAACCATACTACTTCATTGATTGCATGAGTGGTTTCCATGTATTCATATTTTGTAGTTGAGAGTGCCAMTRCAACCTGTCTTTTTCTCATCCAACTCATTTCTCCTCCAAATATATTAAAAACATACCCACGTGTATATATTCTACAATATAGATCTCCAACCTAGTCTACGTCAACAAAGCCATGCATTTCAAACACTCCATCCAATCCTGGTCTTCGTTGGTAGAAAAATACATATCTATAAGTGCCATGCAAATACCTAAAACCCATATTTACTATTGTCCGATGCTCCTTCCCTGGTTTTAACATATACCTGCTCAAAAATCCCACTTCATGTGTAAAGTCCGATCTAGTATAGACCATTGCATACATCAAACTACCAACCACACTAGCATATGGAACATGGGACATGTCATCTTCCTCTTTCCGTGTCTTGGGACACTGATCTATAGATAACTTTACACCTACATGAATATGAACCTTGACTAGTTTACTTTATTGCATATTAAACCTCTGCAATATATTCTCAACATATTTTCTTTGATTCAACCACATTTTCCTATTTGCACGATCTCTTTTAATATCCATTCCTAAAATGAATTTGGAATCCCCAATATCCTTCATGTCAAATTTGGATAATAGTAGAGATTTCATCTCCTTGATAACATCCATTTTGTTTCCTACCAACAACATGTCATCGACATACAACACTACATAAATGAAGTGATTACCAACCTACTTGGAATATACACAATGATCAACCCTACTTATCACAAATCCTAGTCCAAGGATATATTTGTCAAACTTTTGGTACCATCGATCAGTTGAATATTCTGGAGGTGGAGAATCATTGTCATATGAACTGCCACTGCGAGGAGAGTTGGATGAACTACTGGAATACCTAGATGATGTTGTTGAAGTAACTGGACTGGATGTATCATCTTCATATGAAGGAAAATCAAGTTCATGCCAATTATGTGAATTTGGTTGATTTTGCACTTTTCCTTTTCTTTGATTTCCTTTAGTTTCTAACTTTTGAAAAAGACTTTCTATTTCTTCAGCACTCTTACTTTCAGTTTCATCAAAAACTACATCCCTGCTCACAATAAATTTTCCATTGGACAAAATTCGATACCCTTTCTTCTCATCAAAATACCCAATCATTGTGCATTTCAAGCTTCTTGAGTCAAGCTTAGTTCGTTTTTATTTCAGAACTAAGGCATAACATACGGATCCAAAAAATCTAAGATGTTTAACTCGAGGTTTGAAACCAAACCATGCTTCATAAGGTGTGATTTCATCCAAAGAAGCAGTTGAAGATCTATTCCTTAAGTAGATAGCTATATGGATTTCTTCTGCCCAATATGTAGAACTTAACTTTTTAAAGCTTAACATAGATATTGCCATTCCTAACAAGGTGCAAGTCATTCTTTCTGTGACTCCATTTTGCTGAGTAGTGTAGAAATTTGTAAGATGTCTTCTTATCCCATTGTCTGTTCAATAAGTTTTGAATTCATTAGAAGTGAATTCCCCTCCATTATTTGTCCTCAGAGTGCCTATCTTTTCTTTAACTTCATTTTCAGCAAGTTGGCGAAATATCTTAAACTTATCAAATACTTATGACTTTTGCTTCAAGAAGTAAACCCAAGTTACTCTACTGAAATCATCAATGAAGAGTACAAAATATTTGCAACCACCTAAAGAAGTTTCTAGTGGTCCACAAACATCACTGTGAACTAGTTGCAACCGCCTATTTGCCCACCATGAACTGGTTGAAAAACTCTCTCGACTTTGTTTGCCATAAATGCATGCTTCACATTTTGAATTTTCCTTTTTGAAAGTGGGAAGTCTTTTAACCATCCCTTGTTTTTGCAGTTGAGAGAGACTTTCAAAGTTGAGATGTCCATATCTCACATGCCACAATCTGATAGGTGAGATACCTGTACTTACTGTTCTTGCAAAGTCTGAATGTCGTGGAATAACTATCCCTTTCATCCTTAACAATTTTCCATCTTCATAAATTGTCATCACTGTTTTCATATTCTATTTGACTAAATTAATCTTAAATAAGCCATCTTCCATAATCACCTGATGTCCTGCTTGTCGAATCGTGACTAAAGACAACAAATTCTTTTTAAAGGTGGGTACATACCATACATTTGAAATCATCCGTTCTCCAATATCAGGTAAATAAACTTTAACTACTCCTTTTCCATAAGGAGTATGTTTGGTATTATCTGCAAGAAAGATGAAATTAAGATGGCATTCTTAAAAATTCCAAAAGAAGTCACGTCTGAAAGTCATGTGTTGAGATGCTCCTGAATCTAGAATCCAAGCATMTTCATAGTCAATTTGAAAATCAATTGAAATCTGTAATATTGAAGATGAGGTAAAGACATATTCTGAACCATCATCATCTCGATCATTTGCAAACTATGTTGTGTTTTGATGAAACTTGGAAATTTTATCAATGGAAGTTCGGCAATCTTCTGCATATTGACCAACTTTGTTACATCTTCTACAAACAATTTGACTGAAATCTCTTCCTCTGCCTCTATTTTGACCTCGGTGTGGAGTTTGTCCTCTGCCTTGATTGTTGCCTTGAAAATAGCCTCTGCCTTGACTATTGCCTCTTCCATGAAAATACCCTCTGCCTTGTCTGTTTCCTCTGCCTTGAAAATACCCTCTGCCTTGACTGTTTCCTCTACCTTGAAAATTGTTCCTATCTGAAAAATTGTTTTCTCTACTTTGGCTTCGACCACGACCTTGTACAAAATAGCCTCTTCCTCTGTTTCTAGAACTGTCACTTGAAGATTTACTTGTGCTGGATTCTGTGAAAAAAACATCTTCCCCAACTTGCTTTTTCTTTCCAAAATTTTTTTTGTGTTGATATAACATTTCACTTATCTCATCAAATGTAAGCTTGTCTAACTTTCCAGTTACTTGTAAAGTTTCCAAAAAATGTGTATAAGAAGCAGGCAATCCAACAATTAAAATTGTGGTCATGAAACTATCATCTACCACTTGAAAACCAACATTTAGTATTACCTTCTTAATGTTCTCAAGTCTGGAAATATATTCATGTACATCACCTCCTTCAGTCAATTTCTGTTGGAGCAACTTTAATTGAAGATCAACTTTCTTGGATTCAGGCTGAATATCAAATAAATCTTTAAAAAATTTCAAAGCAGACCATGCATCAGTAGTATTTTTAATGTGATCATACATCTCATCATTAACTGATGATTTAATGAGTGCCACTGCTTTGGCATTTTTAACTTCCCATTTTGCTAATGTAGCTGCATCTCTCGGCTTGTTTGGCTTAGTATATTCATTACATATATCACACCAAAGTTCATTATAAATGAGAGTGCTTTCAATGAGACATTTCCATGTCTTGTATGATTTTGTGCCTTCAAGTTTATCGGAGTCAGAGAACAAATTAATTAACTTCGACATTGTAGTGTTGAACATTCGCACCAAAAACGAATCAAGCAAAAAAACATATATCAAGATGAGAAACACACCAGATGCATCACACAAAAAACGATCTATCGGGGCTTGGCCTTGACCCTCGTATAGTCGTTGAAACAGGAGAAAAATGACTGATCTTGGCACTTGGCTCTAGTCAAATTTCAAGTAACTTTCAAAATTTTACACTTTACAAAACTCTTGCAATTTAAAAAAAAAAAATACCCCCCCTCAAAGTAAAATTACTTTGAGTTACAAAATGTTTATTACCCCCAAAAACAATCACTTGATATGCTTGTATCCTTTGATATACCTGCAAGTATCTTTTGATTGGCTGACCAAAATAGTGTTACTTCACTATTGCCTTTGAAAAGAGAAAATAACAATAATAAGATAATTCACATGTGGAAATAAAACTATCAATAATCAAGACAAATTTGGAATGTCTTTAATTATCAATATGTTAAAAAAAAAACAACTGATTATTCTTCATGCATTGTGTTGGAGCCGCCCTTGTTTTTCACCTCGCTCAAACTTTCAATTTTTGATACTTGAGATCTAAAACAACTTTTCTCTTCCTTCCGAAATCATGAAGCTCTGAAATCTTGTCCCGTGAATGGCAATGCTTTTTCATTTTCAAAAGAAAAGATTCATTTTTCGTTAATATGTTTGCCTTTTTTGTTTTATTTTCGGATATCGCAAGTCGGACGCTTTGATTTTTGATTTCTCAAGTCCCTAAGTCGCTAAATTGCAAACTCATTTTTCAAATTTTCCACCTAAGGCATTGACTGTGGTAAAACCTTTAATACTTGATTAGGCATCGTCGGTATTTCGCGTCTCGGCATTCGTCGAGGACAGGTTTTTGTTCTTACAACTCCAATAGCCGAGAACGCGATGGCTTTTGTGAAAACCTTGGCTTTTTCTTTCATAAAGTTAAGGTATCCAAAACTCCGATTCACAAAGTTGCGATATAATTATATCAAGATTAATTAATCGCCTAATCTAAAGATTTCCTTCTTTTAATTCGAGCCTAATTATCGCCACATCACGATATCACAACTCGGCATATCATTCTCCTAAAAATTTCTCTTCGAAATCCCGAGTCACGATATGGCGATTAAGATGATCATATCATTAAGGATCCGCCAATCATGATTACCATTGATTACATTAAAATCGGCCCTCGCGGTATCGCGAGTTAAAGGGTCAAAATGCGAAAACGAAGTTCGCGATGCAACGAAAGGCGAGGAAGTTTTTTAAGTCGTTAAGATTTGTAATACTTTGAAATTAAACGGAATACATCCCACGCTTCAAGGTTGGAACATTTCACGAGGTATTTATTCATTCACTCTCCATAACCCGAGTACCTATCAAGCCTCCCAATATTCATGACATTAATGAGAAATTAGGGTAAATCCACGAAGAAAATAAGATCGGATTTTTTCAATAACTTTGGTTTATTCGCGATCTGACGGACTTATGTCAAAGGTACATGATTTTCAAATATATACAAGATTTTGTTTTATTTTTTTTAAACATTTCTTATTAACGCATAGAGCTCGCCTTTCCCTGAGGATACTCATTTCCACATGTATACACAGGTTTACTGCAGGAGAGAAAAACAACAAGCCTCAACTATGGCACCAAGGAGAGTAGCGAAAGCAAACGTCGAGGTTGCGGCACAGGGTCCGGACAATGTCTCAGATACTTCGCCCCAGACGAGCGGCTCGGTATCCACCTGGTCATCTATTTCAGATGTCCTGCAATCTGAGTTGGTAAACTGTTCGAACTCTGATGACTATAACTATGATATTGTGAAGGATGACCTGAACACTAAGTACAAGATGATTGTTCAGTCGGGAATGCACCTGTTTGCAACAAGACCTCGGTTGCTCCCATACTATGACATGATCCGATGGGCATTGGATCACGTCGACCTACCTTCCAGAACTATCTTAAAGGACCGACAAGCCATGATTGGGACTTTTAGGCCCGAACATATCCAGTCTATGTATAAGCTCCCACCAACCTATGAACACACATATGGTAAAGAATTCCTGGCGGAATTCAAAAAGAAGGAGTGCGAAGAATTCGACAAAACCATGCCAGGCTTGATAAAGGATTGGGTGTCTCGTTCCTCGACATTCAGAGTGAACGACAAGGGTGTGTATTCGATTTCTTCGTTGGAGCCAAACTATAAATATGTGGCGATGATGACTTGTCAGCTTTTCGGCTGGGAGGATACCGCGCATTTTTACGTCCAGTGGGTACCTCTCATCTCTCGGGTAGCAGAAGGTTCCTCCTTCAATTGGGAAAAAATGCTCTCCGATAGTTTGTCCAACAGGATCACCGAGTATCAGGAGCAAAAAGCAGCCGGAAAACCATCCGGATTCTTCATGTCCACGTATGTCATGGACGCAATATGCTCCATGACGCCTTTTCCTTTAATGAATTGGGCTTGGACCCCAACCCACGAGAAGACTGTACATGAGTACCACAATAAGTTGTGGGAAAATAACGCAAATAAGTTTATTTATGAGATTTTCAATTGGGTGATGGTGCCCCTGCACGTCGCCATTTTTGGTCTTACACCACCCCGCATCTCTGATAGCATTGCTGCGAATTTGAGCCGTATCGCAGAC
>SNQJ01S0007510.1:56208-86941 GCA_010110895.2 Picea sitchensis | reverse complement strand
ATTGGAACATACTTGGTACATGGTTGGATGCACTTGTTTATGGTACAGGTTGATTACAAGTTGGTGCATGGTTGATGCATTTGTTTATGGTACAGGTTGATTACAGGTTGGTGCATGGTTGATGCACTTGTTTATGGTACAGGTTGATTACAGGTTGATGCATGGTTCATATTTATTGGTATAGGTTTACAATGGTATATCTCATAGTGATAGTGTGATAGTGGTTCCATCATTCTACTTCTACTTCAGGGTGGCAGGACGAGGCAAGGACAGGTGGTTGTAGCCACCTTCTGGTTGTAGCTGGAGAACATTGGGGGTTGTAGCCTCCTTCTAGTTGTAGCTAGAGATTTGGGGAGTTGGAGCTTCCCTCAGGTTGTAGCCTGAGAAACTAGGGGGTCGGAGCCTCCTTCTAGTTGTAGCTGAAAAACAAAGGAAGTTGGTGCTTCCAATGAATGTAATTCTTCAAGACATATAAGAAAAAGCATTTTGTGGTTTTCTATCGATTTGGGTTTCCACGTAAAACACTGGTGTACTGTGTATGTGTGTGATTGTTTATTTATTACTGCTCATTATTGGACAATAATTCTACATTGATATAACATTTGAAGAAAAATGATTGTAATTACGTTATTACTGATTCACCCCCCCTCTCAGTAATCCAACATTGGTGACTTGGTTCAGGGGCCAAATGATATGTGAGAACCCCAAAAAAACACATGGTAGAATTTGGCAAGGCCTAGAAAGTTGTGAAGTGTCTTCAAGACAACCAATCACAAATGATTTGGATATTGGATGGATACACATGCACACCATGCTCATCTACAATGTACCTCAAATATTGAATTCTCTACACATTGAATGAGCACTTCTCCAAATTGGCATATAAGTTATGTTGTTGCAAGGTACTAAACATTTGTTGAATGTGCTTCAAATGATCCTCCTAGGTTCTAATGAATATGAGGATATAATCCATATATACAACCACAAAATAATTGGTGAACAGATGCAAGATATCATCCATCATCCTCATGATCATTGTTGGGGCATTATTTAAGCCAAGAGGAATGACCAACTGCTATGACCCAAGGGGGGGAATATATGGGCCTAAATGTACATATAATGTTTAAATATATATGTAATAGGGTTAGTATAATAGTAAGGGGCCCCATGTGTATGTGTAAATAGGTATATATAGAGATCA
Source organism: Picea sitchensis (assembly GCA_010110895.2). Classification (NCBI taxonomy): domain Eukaryota; kingdom Viridiplantae; phylum Streptophyta; class Pinopsida; order Pinales; family Pinaceae; genus Picea; species Picea sitchensis. The sequence goes on along the minus strand of SNQJ01S0007510.1, from coordinate 85,740 downwards.
CGTATTCATTATTGGAGACATGAGAATTGTGATGTATGAATGTAATTGGTTGTGGAGGAATTTCTCCTATTATTTAAGGAGTTATTATATAAATTATCTATATTGGAGTTGTGGTCCACACTAACATTCTTTACATGTTGTTTAATTCTATTCTGCTATTATATTTTAAGCATTTGGATCATTACATTTGGTATCAGGGGCCAATCCAGAAAGTGAAAATTGGAGGATGTTTAGAAGACATATCAAGGTACCTTTGGTACTAATTTAATATTCTATGTGGTTGTAATTTCTAAGATACACCCTGTTGAAGACAGGATTTTTGACTAGTCCTATAATTACTATCAAACATGTGTTCCGAGTAAAACAATTATATCTTCTTAAAATAGGATCCAAAGTTTATAATACTAGTTGAATTGGAAACGGGAAAGTCCATATTATTTTGGGTGTGAATTTCAAAATCAATTATCCAATAATGGATGTGTGGCATTCTGTATAATTTCGCTCTCGAGAATAGACCAAAATTCATCAAGGTTTGGAAAACTTGCCATAATTTTCATTTGGCACACCCAATTTTGGTCAGAAATGTAGCATTGAAAAGAAGATATTTCAAAGTACCATAAGTCGAAATTTTAAACTCATAAGGGCCGAAATTTCAAAAATACATCAGAACGAATGTCGACCAAGAGGATAGACTCCAAATAGGGTTTCAAAGGTATGTTTACTTAAAACAATCATAACTTTTGATTGGGATGTCATATTGAATTGATTCAAAAACCATTGGAAAGAGAAAACATAGAATATTATATTGGAACAAGGATTATAACAATTTCAAATCATTATTCATGTTATCACATAGGTTGTAGGTTGGGAAAATCTCAACCCAAACCACAAGATGGTGACAACTAGGAGAATATCTACCCATTGTCACCTTAGATAGGTACTCTAGTCACTTTAGAGGTGAAGTGATCACCTAAAGGGGGGAATATTGGGTGACCCTAGGGGGGAAATGATATGGAAAGTGATACTTAGGAATGTATGCCCTTATAGGTCAAGTTGCTAAATGGAAAGTAACTTGGAAATGAGTCTTAGTAGTGGTCAATGGTTGCCAAGAAGTTTAAGCACCTAAAGATGATGATAGTACCTACCCAAGACACAAGAAAAACCAAGTGTACGAGCTATATGTTAAGTGGAAAAGCAATTTAATCTTTCTTTCCCTATTTTCAGTAGTCAATATATATATATATATATATATCAATTAATAAATTATTATTAAAGTTGCTAAACAAATTGCTAAAAGTCTAACAAATGATGCAAGAGATAAGCTAGTCAACACATGTACATCTCAAGAAATATAACATAGACTTTAGCATCAATGTATGGTTGTTATAGAAAATTATTGCAGAGATATAATTGCAGCCTTATGTCTGTAGAAAACAAGTTGTTACAATAGAAAAATCAGCCACCAAAAATCACAAGTAATCCACCCAAAAAATGCGCTGAGACTAGTGAATTGTAGGGGTAAATTATTAGCAACTTATGATAGTTGAATTGTGAGTTATTTATATATTTGTTTAGGGTTTTTTGCAGCCCTAGTGGGTGTAGCTTAAATTTTAAAAAAACAGAAAGAATTTCTAGGAGAAACAAGACGCCTTAAGGGCTCAAGGATGCCTTAAGCACATAGAATAATTTCCAATTTAGACAATCTCAAAATCTTGTGTTTTCACGTTTACCAATGCAAAAAAATTATTTATCCAATGCAATTAAGATCGATGTCTTTAACTATTGGGATAAGGAATCAAAAAATGAGCTAAGAATGCTATCTCCTTGGGGGTGTAAACCCTTTTACTCCCCATGGCAAGCAAAAATAGCTAGGAAGTACTAGGAGGGTGTAACCCTTTTACTTCTCCTAGTAAAACCTTATGCAACAATTATTCAAATACAAATATGATGGACTTAGTGGGTTTTTATTCCCTTATACTCCCCAAGAAGTCTATAAAATTAAACTTGTAACCAAGAAAAGAAACAATACAAGATAGATTCCTCACCTAGTCCAAGCATTAACAAGATAAACATCTTGTTTACCAAGATTAATCCACCACAATGAAAAATAATAGCTCCAAGAGAGATAACACACTGCTTCTTCCACCAATATAAAATACAAACCATAACAAAATTACAAGAGAGATATATTTCCCAAATAGGGCGAAAATTTCAGCTAGAAGACTTCTCACAATGGGAGAGCTATGATAAAATGAAATAGAAGTGATCTCTATTTATAAAAATCCTAACTAAAGTGTTTATTCACTTAATTTTAGGGTAAAACTCAAAGTAATGGGACAACAAACCTTACTTTTCCCCTTTTACAAAATAATAATATTTAATTCATAATTTGCACATGAAATAAATCCTAAAAGTAAGACGTCACCCTCCTAAGGCAACGTTTTGGCACCAAGAGAGGGACAATGGGTTTGAAAGTGACATGTTGGGCCTCTAAAGGCCTTATCCTCAATAACTATGGTCTTCAAGGTACTCGTCTCCATCAAGGGTGTCGAATGTCAAGAAACAACAACACCACCACCACAATCCTAGCCCTAGGGTGACATCAACCTCCTCAAAAGTGATGTTTTAGCCTAAAGAGAAAATCATTGGGATGGTTAAGGGATGGGTTATTTCCTCTATGGTATCTCCTCAACCCTCCAAAGGCTATCATTTTTATCCGGTGTGTGGGCCTTGCTATCCAACTTGTGGGATTCAAGCCATGAGGAAGCTCAAGCTAGGCTTGTTCTTCCAAATTTGTCCACCAACTAGGTCTTGCAAAGATAATGAATGCGCCCTCCAAGGATCTCAAGTCAAATTCATCATGATAAGTAAATAAAATCAATAAAAGAGCCATATAAGCATGTACATCCAAAACCACCTCATCAAGCTAAACAATTTCTCAAAGACACTATGCCACTTGCCAAGTTTAGGTATGGGAGGGTTGACAAAGTGACCTATTGGGTGAATCGTCCCCTAGGTCAAGGAGTGTTTCCCAGGTGAAACCCCTATCTAATACATGTATAGAGGATGATACATATGGGGGGGNGGGGATTTTGGGTGTGGGGTTCATGACATACAATGGATCATAGTGTCTCATTTATGGGTGCCTTTTTAGAGGGTGTGTTGCACCTTCCTTTTCAATGCATCCTTTTTACATGTTCATTTATTGCCATTAATTAATTTAGGTTCAAACATTGGGTACTCCCTAGGGTGAATTGATTATCTTGGGAGGGAGTACCAAAGTGTCACTTGAAGGGATAAGTACACATAGTTCCATGGGAGTATAGCCTATCTTGTAACACACTTTGTGTAAATCCCTCAATCAAGTGGGACATTTTTGTTATGTGTTTTATTTTGCAGGTATTTGATTTTTTAGGAGAAGCATTTCATTGCTCTAAATACATCTTTGGGAGAGCATCTGGAAGGTTCATAATTAGGCTTTTATATTTTTCCATCTATCTCCTCTTTGTCCCTTCAACCCCTTCTTCCCATGAAATCAGGGGAAATCCCTTATTGGATTAGTGCACCCGAAAATCCCAAAAGGTAAGGATATGAGGGGATGAAGTGTGGAAAGTGACAAGTATGGTTGGGGAATGACACAATGACTCATCAAGGGGACCTCCTAGTTAGCAAACTCATTCCTACAGATGACCACTTAATAGGGCACAATGTCAACCACCAAGGTGAAATAGGGCAAAGAGCATAATGTCCAAGCAAACATTACATAATCAAAAGTATCTTTAAATGAAACAAACTTAAATGCCTCAAATATTGAAATGGCACTCACCATAATACATGGCTTGTACCTCATGGATCAAGAACCAATGTCGACCATAATAAATCCAGTGTGTGGATACCCTCATGATGAACTTGAGATGTGTGGTGGTGAAGCGAGCCTCCATCTGTGGACGTGGAAACTACTGGTCAAGCCATCTCTTGATACTCCATGTCTGCAACCTAAGGGCCTCGAGACATCATCTCCTTGGTTATCCCTAGGAATTTTGGATAACAATTCATAATTTATTAAGGTTGTAATTTGAGGTTTGGGTTAGACCTCAATTAAGAATCAATGGAAATACCTAAATTTATGAAAGATGAAGATAAATATGAAATCAATCCCGTGGAATGGTTTAGGATGGTAAAAGAACATTTTAAGACTCCTTTTTGGGAAATCAATAAGTTTGATGATGAATCTTTCAAATGGTGGTATAGTATTGATGAAGTTACAAGAATCTCCCTCTCATGGGAAATTTTTGAAAAACTCTTTTCAAATAAATGGATCAAGGATAAAAAAAAATGGAGGAAATTCATAATATTCAATCGGAACTAAAGGAATCAAAATTAAATGTATCCAAATTGAAAAAGGATAATAAAGAGATAAGAAAATATAATACAAAGAAAAATGATGAGTTCGGCAAGATGCAATCCTATAATGGATCACTCATTAAGAAGATTAAGAACCTAAAGCAAGAAAACAGTAGCAAATCAAAGTGGGAAAAATGATTATTCAAGGTAAGAATTGAAAAATAAAGATGAAGAGGTATGTATATTACGAAACCATAATTAAAAACTATTGGATGAGGTTAAGAGATTGAAAGAAGAAAAGAAGAATTTCAAAATCAAGAATAAACAAGGATATTGGATGAGTAATCTACCAAAATATTGGAAGAGGAAACTTGCAAGAAGGTTGATGAATCCCTAAATATTGATGAGGTAAAATCAGAAATGCAAGCCAGAATTGAAGAAGGACACCAAAATTTGATAAATGGGGCAACACTGCAGCTTCAAAAGGAGAAGGAAGACACGATTCAAGAAGGTCATCAGAAGATACTTGAAGAAGTTGAACTTAATCTAAAGGATGTATGTGCCAAATATGATGGTATTATCTCCAAGGATAGAGTAATCAAAGACTAAGAAAAGAGGATAGAGGATTCCATTGTCTATGAAAAGAAGATAGATGAAATGGGTGTCCAAAGTGAAGAAAAACCATCAAATGTGAAGCCATATAGACACCCTCATTATCAAGAAATATTTCAAGGAAGACAATAAGATAAATATTAACATTATCAAGGAAGAATATGGAATACTCATCGATATTCATGGAATATGGCATCATAAAACTATTATTCAAAAATATATTATCATAGACCAACATCTACTACAATTTGGAGAAGCTTCAACAACAATACATGGAATCAAGGGAAAGAAAATTGTGCAACAACTATCCACCAAGGATTACGACCGAAAATAATTGATTTTGGATGGATGGATCATCATCAATGGAAAGAATAAATCAGGAACATAATAAAATCATATTTCTTGGTGTTGGTGCAGGCCTATGATAGGAGAAACGTCATTTTTGGAGTAGAGATCGAGGACAACGCAGAAAGAGAGGTAGAGTGGGCCAAAGGGAACAACACGCATCGAAAAATAAGGAAGACCAGTGCTACAAAGGGAAAAGGAAGCAATGCACGACGAGATTTTCAGAAATCTGATGCATATGTGGACAAACCTAGCCATGTTAGGGTTAGGGTTTTGGAGTCGTAATGTAAGGGTTTTTAACCCAATTTGTAATTTAAATAAAATGTATGAGGTAGTTCAAAGGGGTTGTTTTTGGCATCTAATTTTTTATCATCTTTTTGTGGTTATCTTTGGAGAGTCCTTTTTGAGTTTTGAGTCTATATTTTGATGAGATTTGTGGAGCTCGAAGGGAGTTGATGTAACTGAGGTTTAGTTCGCAAGTTGTGGAGCTTGTTCAATGTTGGTCCTCCTCACTACAGACTACTATTGTATGATGTAATGTGTGCAACGCCATTTTTATGAAGAAGAAGAAATAAAAAGAAGATATTTGTGGACGTAGCCCCAAGGGGGTGGTGAACCATGGTAAACACCCTGTGTTGCAAATGTGTCTGAATGATTTTTTTTATTTCGGCAATTATGGTTAAATGGTTAGATGAATGAATGGTTTAAATTAGCGTGCACTAGAAATATGTATGCAGAATGAATATTATGAATGAATGAAATAATATATATTATGAATGGTATGATATAATTTATGTTTAATAGAAGTAAAAAGGAACATCTACCAATCCCTTCCATGACTGCGGACACTTGATTCATGTAATCACCCATAAACCATCTTGGGTGAGACTGCATTGTGCACTCTGTAAATGGTGTAGCCTTCTGGTTTACCAAAAGGGCCAATGGTGAAAACGGTTTTGTTGGAGAACTAAGGTAGAACCCGAATCAATCCATACATCCAACACTTGGTTTCATCACATGTGAATCCTTTAATTGCAAATATTTGAGGACAAATCTTTTTGAAGGAGGGTACTATGTTATGACCCAAGGGCGGGGGGGGGGGTATATGGGCCTAAATATATATGTAATAGGGTTGACCTAATAGTAAAGGGGCCTCATGTGTAGGTATGAATAGGTATATATAGATATCATGTATTCATTATTGGAGAGATGGGAATTGTGATGTATGAATGTAATTGGTTATGTGGAGGAGTTTCTCCTATTCTTTAAGGAGTTATTGTATAACTTATATATCTTGGAGTTGTATTCCACGCTCACATTTTGTACATGGTGTGTACTATTTTTGTTTTATATTTTAAGCATTTGGATCATTACACCAACCATTGGACTTGAAATATTCCTTCCACACATCAATTTGCTCGCTTAACACCTAGTGATAGCCTAGTTCATGCCAATCTTACTAAAAAAAATTGAATGCTTGAACTAATAAAGAACATTATCAATTCGAGGGATTGGATATCGATTCTTGATTGTGATTTTGTTCAAGGATATAATCATTAGAAAATCACCATGTCCCATCCTTCTTCTAAACCAGCATAATTGGGCTCCCACAAGGTGAGGATATTGATCAAATGTGACTTTTTCATTGACTTTTGAATTTAGAATTTGATATCCTCATTCTCCACAATATAACATCTATATATCACAAGATTAGGTATAGGATCACTAAGTGTAAAATCAATTGAATACTTTAATTGATAGTGTAAATAAATCCTTGTAAGTGAAGTGAAGATATCTATGTATTCTTCAACCATATTGTCTACATGTTTTTGTTGTTGTGTAGAGAGACCACTTGGAGAGGCCTTAGTCATCTTGGTGATCTTCTATTCACCTTCAAACTAAAACATGAAGAGAAAAAATATCCCATTCTAAGAGATTACTTTCCTAAACCACTTAACTATGATCAAAGAGATTGTGATAGTTATGGCTACTTATGACACCCTTTAGAGATGAACTCCCAAAGTAACAATGACAATATGGGGCCTAGACTCATAAATAACATGATGCTTCTAAATATAGGGTTGTCCTAAAATAAAATAAAAAAATTCAAGCAAGACAATATCATGTAGTGCCTCATCTTTGAAGAAATCGATATTGTAGTGCAGGCAACATTGTTAACTAACATTAATGTCTCATCCATGGCTTCACTAACCAATGGTGTATGGTTATGGGTGTGGTGCATCAATAGCTTCAAAGTATTTATGATGTTTATTGATATTAGGTTCCTCTGGATAAAATTATCAACAATGAAATGTAGCAGATTCCTCTTCACCCACATCTGTGAGTGGAAGAGGAAGTCACCTTCATCATTCTCATATGGTTCCTCTTGTTGGTCCTTTATGATATAAATGATATCATTGGGATCCATGTCAATGATCTGGTTTTTCTTATCCAACTCAAAATCAAATTCCAAGCTAGAATCAAATTCTAATGATTTCAACTTGGTGACATTCAATAGTGTTGTGCCAGGGGATTTTTTGGATCTCATGCCACTTTCTAATGTCCTTTTAATTACCATTACTCTTCTTTGCATATGAATTGGACTAGTTGTCATGAGGTTGGCTATCCTTTATATGTTCTTTGGTATACTAGTTATGGCCACCTCTATCATTCTTTTGTTGTGGTTGTTTGCAAACTAAAACTATCTATCACTCTTCTACTAAATTGTTTGTTTAATATTGATAGCATATGGCTAAGAAGCTCCAAGTGAAGAGATTCTCAAAAATTCAATTTATGTTTGGATGTACTTGTGTAGGTCGTTATGGTATTTTAGAAACAAGTACCATATTGAGTCCCTAATACAAAAAATTATACATAAAGTATGGAAGGTATTTGTGTAATTTGGAACCATGTGGTCTTTCTCTTGGTGCAAAGTCATCCATCTCATGTACTAGTCATAATAGTTTCCAACAAGGTATAATTCCTCCTTGAGGGCATCAACAAAATCCACCTAAGTGGCTTATGTCCCAAATGCTTTGGATTCATCTTCAAATTGTAGCACATAGTAAGTGACCCACCAGTATTTGACATGGGGAAGGGACTTAAGGAGAACGAATGTAATCTTTTTGTTATTGGAATTTTTTTGAAAAGAGTAATAAACTTATAGAAAAATTAATCATTTATCCAAATCATATCCATCTATATTTCCTTCAAATCGAGGAATGTCAACTTGAAAGGTGTCGTGCCTCCGAAGTGACTGATTATTGAAGGTGCCTCTATCATCGTTCGTAGTCATCGGAGGATCTGAGTGAAATGATATATTATCTCATTCCTATGTCATGTAAAGGATTCCTCAAGCAACGTCTTGATAGGATATGCTACCATGTTGTCTTTATTTTTGTCTCTTATGGGAATTCGCTTGGGTTGGCAAGGGAAGTATTCACCAAGATCAATTATTTCAAGGCACCACTCCTTGTATCATGATCTCATCAAGGACACACATGAAAAAATAACAAAGAAAATTCCTCTTATAACACTAACCTATATTATGTTTAGAATGGATAATAATAATAGGCAAAAAACCCACAAAGATGTTGCAAAGAAATGAGTGATATAGTGAAACAAAAATCTACTATAGAATGAAATAGTGAAAACTCTTTAATATGAAAATCAATACAAACTTTCTAGAATGGTGGTAGCTTATCTATTTAAAGAGATATGTCAACTCCACTCATTCACAAAAATCCCATTACAAGAGATCGACACTGCCTTCTAACATAAAGTCTAAAACCCTAAGAGGAAAAAAAATTGAGATTCAAAACCCTAACCCTAGGAGATGATGTGGAAAAAGGAATATCGCCCCCAAGGACCCTAGTTGATACATCAACTTCCCAAGTCCAAAACTTTCACATATAAACTCTATTTGGGATGATGTTTAGACTATCACAAAGTTTGTTCCAAGCTCTATGTGTTTGGATGTCATAACAATTGTAGATTGTGAGACCATGTCAATCATTAAAAATGGATGGGAAGTGCCCAAAAAATGTTTCAAAATTTTAAGAATTGCAAAAATATTGTAGAACTGACAAGGTGTAGAACATTTTCCAAGTCAATGCCAAATGTGGGTGGCCACTTATATCCACGCGGATAAATAATATTGTGATAAACATTTGAATACTTATACAAACAACATGAATAGTATGTACACATGGATAACCTTACAAGTATGTTTTACTATATTAACAATGGGAAATTGGATAAACAAAGGGTTTATGCTTCTTTGCAATTACACGAGGACCAAAAAAGTGTGAAAAATAAAATAAAAAAGAGGAAAATTAAAAGCATACAAGAAACTTTAAAGAATATTAAGTGATGATTGGCATTATCAATAATGTTAGGTGGATATCCTACCTAATGATGTGAATAGTACATTGTTTGCATTAAAACATTAAATTGTGGGGATTATAAATTTATATATAATGTAGACGCTTATGTAATTCAACTCCAATTTACATTGGAAAAATGAAAAAATAAGTAAAAGGAACAAATTTATGTTTTTTACTTAGTAGGTGGTCAATGCAGTACCATATTATAGGAAGATAGGACCATTCAATGAAAATTTCACTTCAAATGACAAGGAAAATAATTAATAACTCACATCAAACATTCAAAAACGTATTGAAAGGTCAAATTTTAATAACAAGTAGCTTGAAAAAAAATAAAACTAGAGGAAAGCTATCAGTTAATCATGCACCAGAAAAAAAAGTGGGGAAAGGGGTAAAGCAAAGGTGAAGAATAATATATACATTATTAAATGATATCATGCAATTATAATAGCAATGAGAAGAATGTGGTGAAATCCAAGATCATGTAACACACTTTGTACCATAATGGAAAAAGATTGAAACCTAATATGTGTATATATACCAATATTTACAGTAAGTCATCTGGAATGTGGCATTGAATACATATACAATACAAAAAATTGATATCAAATCATCTTCATATGTAATGTTATCACCTTTAAATCAAATGATAGTTTTTTTATTAGAATTTTTTGATCTAAAACTAAGGTGGAAAATCATCGACAATATTCAAAAGGATGTTATCCTAATTATTGTTGTTTCTTTTCTAGGTTATGTTATCCCCAATTTCTAGGAATAACTAATGATATTATGTCTTTTGGCCCTCAGGTTGTAGACATGGATACTGAGAGACATATGGTTGATGGCATCCACTTGCACAGACAGAGGTCCACTTCATAACCACCACAGATTTCAGGTTCACCGTGATGGTATCCACTGCATCAGCTTGTTTCTAGAAGTTCATTGAGTCTTTCTCCATGAGGTGCAAGCCAATAATTATGGTGAGTGTCATGTCAATATTTGAGGCATTTGAGTATGTTTCTTTTGAAGTTTATTTTGATTATAGAATTCCTTCTTGGAAATTATGATCTTTGCCATGTTTTGCCTTGGTGGTTGACAATGTGCCCTAGTAAGTCATCACCCTTAGGAAGAGGCCATGATACTAAGAGGTATTATTGATGAGTCATCATACCATTCCTGACCATACTTACCACTTTCCTCTCTTCATCCATTTCATGTTCCCATATTTTAGGATTTCCGGGTGCACTGACCCAAGAAGGGATTGTACCTCATCTCATAGGAAGAAGGGGCTGAAGGCCTAGAGGGAATGTTGTTGGAAAATTTAAAATCCAAAATCATAAACCTTCTAGATGCTCACCCAAAGAGTTCTTAAGAACGATGAAATGTTTCTCCTAAAAATCAAAGACCTTCAAAATCAAATACACTAATATATAAATGTCCCACTTGTTGGGGGATCTACACAAGTGTGTTACAAGTTTGACTTTACCCCCATGGAACTCTGTGTACTTGTCATTTTAAGTGACAATGTGGTATTTCCCCCCAAGATTTATGTTTCCCATTGGGAGTACCTAGTTGTTCTAGACCTTAATTAATTAATCGAAATAAATGGGCTTGGGAAAAAGGTTGCATTGCAAACAAAGGTGTGACACACCCTCTACAAAGGCACCCATAGATGAGATAATACAAACCCTTTTATTCCATAAACCCCATTCCAATAAGTATTACCCCCATCCATTTAATCTTCTTTACATGGCTTTGAGGGGATCCACCTAGGAAACATCCCTTGAATTGAGGAATGATTCTCCCAATAGGTCACCTTGTCAACCCTCCCATACCTTAACTTCGCAAAGTGCATAGGGTCTTTAAGCACTTGTTTAATTTGATAAGGTATCTTTGGTGCACATTATTAGGTGGATATTTTATTGATTTTATTTACTCATCATGATGCATTTGACTTGATATCCTTGGAGGGCGCATTCATTGTCTTCAAAGGACCTTGTTTGGTGGACAGTTTTGGAGGAACAAGCATAGCTTGGGCTTCCTTGGGGCACAAATCCCACAGGTTGGGTACCATCTCCCGCACAATGGATGATGATGATAACCTTTGGAGGCTTGATAGAAACCTTAGAGGACCTATCCTATCCCTTCGTCATCCAAACCAATTGCCTTTGGAGGCTAGAGCGCTACATCTTGGGGCTTGACATCTTGTTGGGGATAAGGTTTGGTGGTGGTGGTGTTGATGATTGACACTTGGCACCTTTTGAAGAGGAGAAACATTGGATTGATGGAGAATACCCTAGCACATGATAAAGAGGCCTTTGGAGGCCCAATGTTTCATTTCCAATCTAAACGACTTGCTCCAAGTGCCAAAATGTTTCCCTAAAGGGGCGACATCATGTATTTTTAGTGATTTTTTATGCGCAAATTGAAATTAAAAGTTTTAAAGGGGAAAAGTAAGGGAGGTCAACCTCCTTAATTTATGGTTTACCCTAAGTTAAGTGGAAAAGAACTTTTTAGTATCTTTTTATAAATATGAATCATTTCATTTCATTTTAGACATAACTCTCTCATGTGAGAAGGATACTTGGCTGAAATTTGTGCCCCTCTTGGGAAATTTTACATGTCTCTCTCTTCTACTTTCTCTTGTGATGGTTTTTATTTTATATTGGATGAGGAAGTGATGTGCTATCTCTCTTGGAGGATAATTCTTGCATTGTGGTGGGATTTTTTTGGTTAAAAAGGAGTTTATCTTGTTAATGCTTGGACCAAGGAATATTTTCTTTGTTATTGCTTCTTTCTTAGTTGAAAGGTTAATTTTCCAATATCTTGGGGAGTATAAGGGCATACAACCCCACTAATCCTATCATAATTGTCTTGAATAATTTTTTTTACAAAGGGTTACTAGGAGGAGTAAAAGGGCTTACACCCTCCTAGTTTTTCCTAGCTAGTCTTGCTTGACTTAGGGAGTAAAAGGGTTTACACCCCTAAGGAAGTAGCATAACTATATCACTAATTGAAGGACTCCATAACCCAATAGTTTTAGACACTATTCTCTTGCATTGGAGAAACAAAAATCATTGCATTGGTATATGTGAAATTATGAATTATTGAAATTGTCTTAGTTGGAATTGTTTCCATGTGTTTTTGGCTCGCTAAGGCCACTAAGGCTTATTGATTGGCTAAGGATATATTTGTATCGTTAAAAATTTAAGCTACAACCATTAGGGATACAACAAATTTCTCTCAAACGTTTACTTTAACTCTCTTTTCAACCGTCAAAATTTGCTTGAAAGCTGCCATAACAAACTACTAGTCATTGTGAATATTTTGGGTGGTTTACTTGTAATTTTTGGTGGTTGGAGTTTTCTTCTATAGAACTTGTTTAATACATCCATAAGTATGTCATAATATATCTTCAATAACTATATCTAACAACCGTACATTGTTGCTAAAGTCTTGTGTTATCTCACTTGAGTTATACTAGTCATTACTAGCTTATCTATTTTATCTTTAACTAGACTTTTAGTGACTTATTTAGCAGTTTTGATTATCATTGATTTTCTTATTTATATCATAGTTTTCTGCTGCTATATAGGACAAAAAGATTCACTTTCTTTTCCATTCAAATATTGTTCTTGTATACTCATTGTTTCTTGTGTCTCGGGAAGGTACAACAATCTTCTGCAGGTACACTACTTCTTGGAAACTTTCCCTCATCTACAAGACTTCATCCCAAGACTTCCATATCTCCACAACTTTACCTATAGGGTATTCATCCTTCATCACCTCACCTTCCATATCAATCCCCTTAGGTTCATTGAGATCCCCCCCCCTTGTGTAGGATTTCTCCTTCACTAAAGTGAGGGGAGGGTTTATCTAAGGTGATAGTGGATAGACTCTCCCATAGTTCTTGACATATTGTGGATTGGTTTTGGCTTAACCCAACCTATAATTTGTGCAATAATAGGTTCACTAATATTGTAGTTATGTAATGTCTTAAGGTGTGCTTAACATCAATTGCATACAATATGAAACACAAATAATTACAACATTCAAAATCATTCACCACAAATATAGAGAGTAAATTTTAACCTAGAGAAAACCCTTAGGGATAGAAAAATTTAGATTTTATGCATCTCAAAGAAGATATAAGTGATCACATATATAATATTTACTTGTTCAAATTCTCTCAAGTACATGATGGTTGAGTCTACATCAACTAAAATGCCTTTTCTTAGGTATGCAACACATGATCATCCATTCAAATCTACTTTTTGTCCTTTGTTAGCTTTGCTAGCACTCCCAGTCAAAGAAAATGAATTCATGGGGAGAGGAACCCTTTTCTTATTTAGTTTTCTCCAATTAATCTTGATCTAGTATCATCCAGTAAGTTGTTAATAATCACTTTGTCTTACATAACTAAATCTCCTTGAAATGAAATTTCTTTTGCTTGACATGTCCCTATTGACATGATGTTGACATGTCATTGATGTGGTATTACCATGAAAAATCACACATCACCATTTTTTCTTTTCATGGTTGAAGATCAATTATCGCATAACATGTTTCCTTTTCCTTATTTTTCTACATGTCTTGTTTTCTTCCCCATGTGTGTAGGAGTTGTCAAGTGTGCCATGTTCAATCCCATCCAAGATTTGGGTGGTTGAAAAGGAGGCATTGGTAGGAATTCCCATGGGACATACAACAGGCTTGAGTAGGACATACACGAGGCTTGTTTACTCATCCTCCATGTGTATTTACATGTTTCTTGTTTTACAAGATGTCATCAAATGAATTGGGAATGAATAGGTATACAAGTGCACTTGGTGGGATATTCTTGATCACCCAGATCATCCACATCCATATAATCCATGGGATTCTTTTGACTTCATGCTAATACTTTAGAAGGCTCAATAAATTATTAAAAATCATAAATAAGGGTTCTCCGTCATTTTGTAAAGATCATAAGGTTTTACCATGGCCAAATTTTTGACCTTATTGTCCTTTTTCCTTACTAATATTTTGTGTTCCTTAACCATACTTAGCCATTTTTTACTAAGTTTCATTATTATTCCCTTTACAAATCAGACCTCCCCATTTGGAAGGTTTTTTTATCCTTCAAAACTTTAGTTTGTAAGAAGACGAGGGTATCTACTTTGAAGTGGTGACACATAGACTTTCTTGGAAATTATCCTTTTAAACCAATATGCAAATAATCATTTTTCCCCTTCCTATAAGTGTGAACCTTACTAAGAAATTTTATGTCTTGGAGTAGTTATGTCTAAGTCCCGAGTATTTTCTTCTATGTATACAACTTCGATGTTCACATAGCTTAACATGTAAAACTTGAAAAAATTTCTTCCAATATGTTGTAGGATTTTGAAAGGTCCATGTTGGTATGGATTAATCTTCCTTACTTATCCTTGGATTCTCTTTCCTACTTAGAAGTAGCCATACAAGATCTCCAATATATAAGTTATGATTAGTTCTATTACGATTATCCCTGAATCTATACTTTAAATAAGATTCTTGAAGTTGTTGATACACCTTTTTAATTTGTTAAATTATTTCAATGAACTTAAGTTCCTTATTCACAACATTATTTATAGCCTTAATTTATTCAAAAATATATTAAGATAATATCAAAAGGAATTTGTAGAAAATCCCCAAGCAAGTATCAATTGGGACTGATTTGCTAATTTATGGATTTCTCTATTATAATATTGTTAGATATAGGGAAAGTACTCTTCCCTTGTCCTCGACATATTTTTTTTATACCCTCTTAATATTTGTATCAACATACTATTATCCACCTGGATTTTCCGGTCAATATTTGGATGGAAGATTGTAGATTGCTTCAAATTGGTACACATATTCTCCAAAAGTGAAGTCAAAAAATTAATCAAGAGCCAAAAATATTGATCTAAGATAACATATTGTGGTGAAACAAAATGAATTTTTGACACGATCAATAAATTTATGTGTTGATTATTGACCTATAATGGTCTTCTTGTGTTGAAATGTAGAATTCCTGCAGAAACCCCGATAGATCTAGAATTCTAGTTAAATTGAACACAAGCAATTTGTTGATATTCAAGAGATGAGAGAAATTTTTTGCTCCATAAATCAAAGAATTATATTAATAAAAAATGAATATACATGAGCAACCATCCTCAAAAAATAAGAGAGGAGGTGAATATATAGAATTTCCAACATCGAAATTCTAGTCAAAAAAAGCTAGAAATAGCTAAAATAGGTGTCATAAGCTAAGGGAGACCACATAGTTCGACCTAGAACACTAAAGATACATGTAACACACTCATTAATGTCCACAATATTTAAGTTATGGGCATTATCTCACTTAATCTCACTTAACTGACAAGAGAAGCAGTTCCAACTCACTTAACTGACCCGAAATAGTAGTTACTAATAATAGTAACAGCAAAAATCATTGATTAAGGAATAAATCTCTCACTCAAAGAGGAGGTGCACATTCCCTAATAATATATGAGTTTTTTCATGGGGGATTTGGAATAAATCAAGAATAAATCAAGAAAATCAAGAATAAATCGAGAAAATCAAGAATAAATCAAGAAAATCAAGAACCGGGAGTTGAGTCTTGATCTAAAATTAGTAGTTTTCCCTAAAATCTAGGGATGAGGCGCCCTTCTTCTCTATGTATAAAAATTAGGTGAAATTAAGTGTAAATGAATGTATTAACCAATATCTAGGAGTCTAGACTAGGTATAAACTAATGTAAGTTAGGGATATGCTCCAACACCACCCCTTAAGCCTAACTGTAATGACAAAAAAATTGAGTCCCGGTAACTTGGCCATTTTAGGTACTCATTACATAAAAGAATTCCTCATGAAAAGAGGAAAGAGGGAAAACATCATGGGAAACCCCCCCCCCAAAAAAAAGAGGAAAAAAAATGTTGAGTGGCCAAAAGTGACCTACTCAGTTGTCTCCACCACTCCAAGCATAGCTCTCAGTTCTGAAAATTTCTTTTCAGTGAAGGACTTGGTGAAGATGTCTGCAACCTTAGAGTGTGAATTTGGATATGAAACAAGTGACATATAGAAATTTATGGGCAGAAAATGTTCTGTGGCAGCCAGGGCTTGAGGAGCCCCAAAAAATTGTGATCTAGTCCTTTTTATATCTGCAGGATCACCGACTAGTTCACCCGCATCTTGTAGGGTTTTCTCTGTCCAAGTTGGCAACTGAGTTGGAGAAGAGATGACCTGCTCCTCATCCTCTATATCAGACCTTAAAGTATTCTCTGATGGATTTTCTGAAGTGCTCGAAGAAGTTTCTGACTCCTCCTCATCAGTGACAACAAGCGGTTCCTCGACAGGGTCTTCTGAAAAATCATGCAATGATTCTTCTTCAAACTTCACACTTCGAGCTAGAATGAACTTTTTAGTGTGAGATTCCAGAAATATACATCCTTTTACACCTTTAGGATATCCAACAAATATTAATTCAACACTTTGAGGCTCCAAATCCTTCCTCTTATCTGTCGGAATGTGAGCCCATGCTCGTGAACCAAAAATACAAAAGTGCAACACTTTCGGTTTCTTACCGGTACAACATTCAAAAGGAGTGGTGCATTTTAGTGATTTGTGAGGAACTAAGTTCTGAATGTATGCTGCACAATTAATATCTTCAGCCCACATCTTGGGAGCTAATGATTTCGACTGTAGCATACAATTTTCCATCTCTTTTAAGGATCGGTTTTTCCTCTCCGCAACACCGTTCTACTGTGGTGTATATGGCACTGTGTGTTGTAGTTGTATACTAATTGAAGGCTGTGGGAATGGGCCCGTAATTTCACTTTGAATAATTCCAAGAGGTGAAGAGGCTCTCTGTGCCTTCCCTTTGTCAAACTTTTTCTCTGGATGCTTGCCAAGAATGCATCCTTGACATACACCGCTTGTGAATTTAATAGTTGGCAATCCTTATACCATGTTTTCCTTGTCGAGTTGATGCAAGTACTTATAGTTTATATGAACAAATATTTCATGCCATAACCTTATGATATCATTATATTGTTACAGAAATACAATGCTAATAGATTTAGGAACAAAGTGGGAGAATAAATACAAACGAGAACCATGATATGCAATTCCATGTGCAAGCTATGAGCCTGTGGAAATGTCGGTAATCACTGCGGAGTCCGGAGTGAACTCCACCTTCCTTCCAGAGATGGAATGAGTGATATGATATATTTAGAGAAGATTTGCAGATAGCGAGGGTATATTAATCACATTTGTGAAGTAGAACCCTTCAAGATCAACAATTCCTTCTCCGCACACCTTTGTGAGTGTGGCATCTCCCAAGCAAATTGGGGATCTGGTGCTTTCTTCGATGGAGGAAAATTCATATTTTGATGTATCCATATGGTTCAATGCACCTGAATCAAGGATCCAATATTATGGAGTGGATTTGACAGCCATTAAATCATGACCATCTCATTCTCTCCCTCTCGTTTTGTTATCATCTTTCTTCTTTGCATTTTCAGGCACTATGAGATTGTGTTGCTGCAATTGCTTAGCCATTTCATCGATAGTCTTCCTCATGCAATTTTCTTTAGGATGAAAACCTTTGGAAAAGTAGCTAAAAAGTGTTATTTCCTTCTTCTTCTTCTTACCCTTAGGCTTAGAAGAGTTCTCTGAAGACTGTGCGAATCTCTCCTTCTTCGATTCAGGAAATTTACCCGTTCCTTTTTCCTTGTCTTTTCCACTGCTCTTTGGAGCATCAGTAGCCACAAGTGATTGGTTCTTGGAACACTTGATGGCAACCATTTGGAATAACTTATCTTTCTCTTGAGTCGATTCTGCAATGAAATCATTCAATGGAGGCATTTTCCATTTTTCCCGAGTCAATTTAGATGCTTGAAAAGACGACACAAATACGGAATATTCAGTGTCTAGTTTTGAGAGAATTGAAAGGATGAGTTGTTCTTCCCCTTTCGTGACTCCACATGCATTAAGTTCAATGAGGAGGGATTTGAAATTGGTGAAGAATTATTGCATGTTGCTGAAATGAATTGGACTTAGGGATATGAGTTCATTCTCCAGTTGATGCACTCTCATTGCATCCTGCTTGCCAAATAGTCCTTCCAATGTGGTCCAGACCACATCGAGAGTAGTGGCTCCACTGACATGAAAGAGCATATCTCTGAAAATTGATAGGCATATCAGCCCTATTTCTTCATCTAATTTATTGAAATACTTTATCTTCTCCGTTGTAGTAGTCGGTTCTTTCTCCGTTCTCATTGTTACCCAGTAAAGCCCTTTACTTCGAAGGAGCAGAGAGATCTTTGTCTTCCATTCGAAGTAATTGAAAGGATTTAGAATGAGTTTTGTGGGATGAGAGAGATGATCCATTGCTGATTTATTCACCTCCTGATGATCTATACCTGCAAATAAAACCATGTACAATCCACTATATTCAATCTAGCTCTAATACCATGTAGAATTCCTGCAGAAACCCCGATAGATCTAGAATTCTAGTTAAATTGAACACAAACAATTTTCTGATATTCAAGAGATGAGAGAAAGTTTTTTCTCCATAAATAAGATAATTATGTTAATAAAAAATGAATATACATGAGCAGCCATCCTCAAAAAAGAAGAGAGGAGGTGAATATATAGAATTTCCAACATCGAAATTCTAGTCAAAAAAAGCTAGAAATAGCTAAAATAGGTGTCATAAGCTAAGGGAGACCACATAGTTCGACCTAGGAAACTAAAGATACATGTCACACACTCATTAATTTCCACAAGATTTAAGTGATGCACATTATCTCACTTAATCTCACTTAACTGACAAGAGAAGCAGTTCCAACTCACTTAACTGACCCGAAATAGTAGTTACTAATAATAGTAACAGCAAAAATCATTAATTAAGGAATACATATCTCACTCAAAGAGGAGGTGAGCATTCCCTAATAATAGATGATTTTTTTCATGGGGGAGTTGGAATAAATCATGAATAAATCAAGAAAATCAAGAATAAATCGAGAAAATCAAGAAAAATCAAGAACCGGGAGTTGAGTCTTGATCTAAAATTAGCAGTTTTCCCTAAAATCTAGGGATTAGGTGCCCTTCTTCTCTATGTGGCCAAATTAGGTGAAATAAAGTGTAAATGAATGTATTAACCAAGATCTAGGAGTCTAGGCTAGGTATAAACTAATGTAAGTTAGGGATATGCTCCAACATGAAACATAGGTGAACATAAAAGATCACACCTACTAGAACATTGGTGTAAGTGTTGGATATGGGATGAAGATGAGTTATGTAACATGCCTCCATGACAGTGTTTCTCCACTCTTATGAACTTACACATGTTGTTACACCTTGAAAAATATACTTGATCATGACGCCCAATACAATGCAATAAAACACCCTAAACATACCATATAAATAATGAAACGATGAATTTTTGTAGGGTGATCCAAAATCCCCTTAGAAAGGTCCTCTGTTACCCTATCCATGTTGGAACCTCCCTTGAATTAGGATATTTAAGTCACCCAAGGTATGAGAGGGGATTGAGCTAATCAAGGTTCCCTAAGACAAAAAAACAAGCCTTCAAGGAAGAAACAAATCCAAAGGAAAGACTATGCATGCAAAGACATTGGAGATGATAGTGATAAGAAACTCAAGAGTGTGGAGTAGGAGATATAGATCAATATTTTACACAAATCCAAAAGTGTCCCACAATATAATTCAATGAGAAGAAAATTCAAAGGGATTTCTCAAAGAGAAGAAGAATAATATAAATAGTAAAAAAATGACCGCAAGGCATAAGTGAACATTTGACTAGATGTTGGAAAAAGTGCTTCATAGAAAGGAAGTGTAAAAAAAGTTTAAAGGCATGTATTGTAGATATTTTCCTCAAATAGTGCACACAGTTCTATAGATTGTTCCGCATAAACATATTGCAACCCAAGGAAGTTGCAATGTGCTTTGCACCCAAAAATTGGGGTGGGTTGAGGAAAGTTTAAACTAGTAGACCCCCAATTAAACATTCGTAAATGAATTTGGGTCATTGAGGAACCGAATGAGAATCCTAACCAACAATGGGAAAGATCGGGGGATTGGAGACTAAGATAAAGTCCAAACTTCAAAATATTACCCTAAATAAGTACCTCGAAGGGTCTAGAAAAGTTAAATCAATGACCAAAGGCCAAATATAAGAGGCGAGGAAATAGGGGATTCTACCTAAGAACTAGATATTATAGGGTGACTCAAGAGAGAGTATTTAATTATGTAAGTCCCCTTTATGAAGAATGAGAGGTAACCAAGTCATCATTGATTAGGTAATGTATGGGCACAACACAAAAGTACATTGCACCATGGTACCTCTAAGAGTTTAAGTGCTTAATCATATGTGAGTACTAATGTGTGAAATAAATACATGACATATTTCCCCCTTTATAGGTGTTTCTATGTATGGGACATAATAGTAGTGATTTGCAAGGAAGAACAAGGAAACAATGAAGCGACAAAATTACGAGAGAAAACAAATGCTAAAATAATAACAAAGAAATGATGTATGAGGGAAGGTTATTACTACTTCATGTAGCATGAGCTAACTCTTCACCATTGCCAATGAATTCTTCACCAAGTTGATCATGATACCCTAATTTATTTTGTGAAGATGTACATGCCCTAATTATTGGTGCAAAGTAAAGCTACAAGGATCCTTGCAATGGTTATGATAACAAGCAAACAAAAGACCAAGAAAATAAAGGGCTATAAACAAAGATGATTGTCACATAGAAAATGTTAAAAGAGAAAACAAGCAAGTCTAACTACTATGAAAGTATAGAAACATCTAAAATATGAAATCTGGTCAATGAAATGAAAAAAACAGTAATACTAATTGTTGATCCCTCAACAACCCCCATGTTTTGGGAAAACAATGTGCCCCCTCCTTTTTCCCTTTGATTAATATTCTTTTTCTTTTGGACATATATTAGCCTTAGTTTCTCACTGCCTTGTTTCATTTTTCATTCATTTTAGATGGTTAAGTAAAATTTCCTTCATGTTTCATTTGCTTGGTTTTGAATTAGTTTATTTTGTTCCTTGAACTTTATTCCTCAATTGTCTTTATTTATTTTCCCCTTTAATCTTTATACTTCATTGATATTTTGGTTTCTCCCCTTGTGCTCTTCTTCCGTAATATCCTTTGTTTGAACTCTTTCCTTTCCTTTACTTACCTTTCAATTTTTTCTTCACTCCCCTTTTGATTTCCAAATCGGCCTGATTTATAGAATGGAGCCCCCTTTTACCTTTGATTACTTCATCAATCCCTCAATTTGGAAATCAAGCTCAATTTCCAAATTAATCCCTCCCATCACCTCTTCTTTGTCATTTTATAAACTCTCCTTATCCTTTCATTCAAAACTTTGAATATTTCGAAGCCTAGCCTTTGTTCGAACTTTGAAATCTCTTATTTCAAACTCTTAACTTTTTCCTCGACTCCTTAATCCACCTGATTTATCAATGACCCTAATTTCCAAATCAAGGCCTTTATCCACCAACTTTGGTGTGGGTGGGTAGTGATTTTGGGATCGGCCCCAATATCCAAATTCGGCCCTCCTTTAATATGCTTCAATTATTTGATTTCATTTTTCCCTTTCGTTCAATCCTTTTAATTTTTTGTTTAAATGTAGTTTCTTCTTTTTTAACTTTTTCTTTTCCAATTTCGAATTTAATAAACCTTTTATGAAGCCTGATTATCGAGCCTGGTTCTCAAAATCATGTCCATATTCACTTGTTAGTTGTTTCCTTCGCTTGACTTGGAGATCAACCCAAATTTTGAAATCAATCCCTCTTGTTATTGTTCAAACTGTACAGTTTTTCAGTTTTATTCGATGTTCTTTCTATTTTGCTTCATCTTTTGTTCAAAACTTTGGAGTTTACCTTTGAAATTGTCTATAAAGCCATGTGTTTGAAAGAAATTTTGAAGTTCAATAGATATTGGACATATTTTCATAAATCAAACATTCTCCTCACAAACCTTTGTCACAATTCTACAATTGGGTCTACCCTCATCAAAAGGTAGTGTTAAGGGGTCCTAATTTGGTAATTGACCTTGATTGTCAAATTGGGATCTTTCCCTTGGATCATAGTGTAACATTGCCAAAAAAAATTGCAATCAATATTGATTGCCCAAATAAATCCCCCTTGTTCGACCTTATGTTTGATCAAGTCCCAATTTTTAGATCAGTCCCAATCCTCAATTCAAGACTCCAGAATCCTATCCAACATGTTCTTTTGAGAACTTCTTTTGAACTTCGCAAAATGGACAAAAAATAATTGTATCCCAAAAAACCAAAATGGGGTTTTGTTCGATGGAATTATTGACTTAATGCTAGAAATTACCCATGTGCCCCAGTTTTTGTACACTAACATGTAGGCACGTATAAAATCTACACAAGAAATTGAATGGCCAAGAAAGAGGCTTGAGTAGTGAAAGAAAAGGAAGTTCTAACTAAAAAAAAAAAATCAAACCCACCAAGTGGCATGGGAATACAAGAAATTGACCAGTCAAGAAATAAGTTTGAGTAGTAACAAATGAAGCTCAAGAAAACCAAGAAAATGACTCAACGGTCACAAGAGAATCCCCTATATGGCACAAAAATATAGGATATTTGAACTGATAACAACAATCGAACCCTCACGACACAAAAGGACAATTTGATGGTGAAATTGAACAATCAAGAAGAAAATTTGAATAGTCAATAAAGGAATCTGAACTGGAAAAATGAATCTAACCCTCAAAAGAAATACATGCACAAGTAGATAAAGAAACCGAAGAGTCAACAAAGAGAATTGAACCACCAAGAAAAAGAATCAAAATAATTAACCTCCCTCTCCCTTTTTTGTATCAATAAGAGAAACACAATAAGGAACATGATTTTTCCTCGATATTGTAAACTACTTTCAATACTAACTAAGAAACCAAATAACCAATATTTCAAGATTTTTTCTATTGTGTGTGAGGTGTGGGACTACTTCCTTGCTTGTTGTAATAGAATGGTTGTGAGATTACTTATGTTTGTTGTATACTAGTCTCATGCAATACTAATTAGTTTTTTATGTTATGTTTCAATTAGTCATTAGATGTGAATATGAAATGGTTGCTTGCCATTAAAATAAGGCTAACCTGATTTTATGACTGGTCACAATTTGACTTTTTTAATCATTATTTCTACGATAAACTACTTTTTGTTTTATTAATTATTGGAACAACTACTTATTTCATGTTCATTTAATGTTCTCAAATCATAGCTAGATGTTTAGATTAGGACTACATTTTGTTATTAGTTCTAGGACTACATTTTAGGATTTAGTCACCTAATATTAAAGCTCATCTATTGATTTGGTAGTTGGCCCAACATACCAAAGGAGGTTTCTATACCAAATAGAGAAAAGGATAATTAGGCCTTAGGTCTAGGAAAAATCCCTTAGTTTGGCACAAGACATTTGTCCACTTCAACATTTTGGCGCTAGAAGGAGGGCCTAAATTTCCCTTGTATTGTTGTTCATGGTAGTGGGTCCAAACATTGTATTCACTTTTACAAAAGGAAAAATCAACCCAAGTTACCAACTGGCCAACCTCACTTGGAGAGTGAAAAGAGACCTAGTCCTAAATCATATTTATAAGATCCTAATTTAGAAATTGAAGGTTTGGACCTACCTCTTTCGGAAGTTGAATCGGAAGCCCCTTTTGTTGTTCCATTGTTTGAAGTCCAAACCCCAAGACCCATCACCAAATCATACGCTCAAGAAATTGGACGAAAACTTCCTTTATTACAACAATTACCTAAGAGTAAAAAAACTCACCAAAAAATAATTCATACTGAGCAAGAAGTTATAATATCAACCTTACATGATCCAGTTTTCTTGTCTTTGGAAGAAGTTAATAAACCATTAGAACAAATTCCTTTCCTAATTCCATTTTAGAGCCCCAACTTTTCTTAAATAAACTCCTAAACTAACATTGACCATACCAATATGGCTTGGCTTTCTCAAGATGCCTTAGCTTTACCAATGTGATCCTAAATTTGATCCAAACAAATTTGGACTACTAGAAGATCACATCAAGAA
The DNA here is from genome assembly GCA_010110895.2 of Picea sitchensis. Taxonomy (NCBI): domain Eukaryota; kingdom Viridiplantae; phylum Streptophyta; class Pinopsida; order Pinales; family Pinaceae; genus Picea; species Picea sitchensis. The sequence continues at coordinate 60,931 of SNQJ01S0007510.1, read as the reverse complement.
ATTTATGCTAACAGTGTGGTTAATGAATGTCCAATGTGTTGATGTTTCCTATCTTCTTTTCCCATGTACATTAGAAAATAAAGCCTCATCATGGTACTTCATCCTAGCTACATGGTCTATTACCCATTTGAAACTATTTGAAACAACTTTCTTGACTAAATTTGGAGTTGAAAGAACCCCAACTGCATTGGTATTAGAACTATCTATAATGAGAATGGATGGTAACTAAAGAATAAATGAATTTAATAAAACATTTACCACCATCCTTAATAATATACCTAAAAAATCTAGGCCTTTTATTGTTGTTCAAGTGGAATTGTATACATCTACATTGCCAACATCCATTGCAATGTTTTTTAAAAGATATAGAAAGAACACATTGTCATTAAATTATAAAGAAGCAATTGATGTGGAAAAATAAATGATTAGTCTTAAAGACAATCTTGGTTTGGAAGAAAATAATCCCACAACCAATTCCAAGAAATCTTTTCCATTGGCCAAACCAAACACTAAAACTAAAGAAAAGGACTCAATTGATATGGAAAGTTTGTAGAGGATTATGAAGAAACTTTCATTGGAAATAATTAATTTCAAGAAAGGATCTATAGAAGTAACTTTGAATAAACTATTTCAACCATTCATTAAAAATAAAGTTTCAACTCCCCCTAAAGCTCCTTCAACCAATGCAAACTTAGACTGAGGTAATTGCCATGGAAAAAATTTGTACACTACACATGGTGTTGGGAGGCCTTTTAGGACCTTGAAATAAGCCATCATACATTATACACTAGCACAATAATGTATGGATACATATAGTAAATTAAGTAAATACACGTAAGAGGATAAATGCAAGCTAAGAAATGATTAGTTGGAGAAGGTACATATGCTCTAACCATCTCTCTATTGTACAAATACGCATGAAGATGGAATACAAATTCGAATGGATATCCTTCCCACAAATATCTATCTTCTTGAGTACGTGTGTGTCCCTAATATTTCTCCTATAATGTATCTCTCTCTTATTGAATGCATCCCTCTAATTCCTTGGAATACAACACTTTGGTTTCGTTTGTTGGAATATTCACCAATACTGAAGGGGGGGCTGAATCAATATTGAGTACTTTTTTCGACTTTTAATCAGAACATATAATTTGTCAATGATTCCATTCACTTATGATTTCATTTAACATATCATAAACATATAACCATAAAAAATGCATCACATCATAACAACATATAAGCAATACACCAGAATTTTACATGGAAACCCAAATGGGAGAAAACCACCAAATTCTTTCTTATATATCAAAAGATTGCATCCATATGAAGCACCAAATTCCAAATTCTCTAGCACCAACTAGAAGGAGGCTCCAACCCCCTATTTATAGGATCCAGCTGTAAGAAAGCTACAACTCCCTGAATTCTCCAGCTCTAATTGGAAGGAGGCTATGACCCCTTGATTTAGAGGCTCCAACCTGAAGTAAGCTCCAACTCCCTATATTCTATAGCTCCAACCAGAAGGAGGCTACAACCCCCTGATTTATAGGCTCCAACCTGAAGGAATCTCTAACTCCCTATATTCTCCGGCTCCAACCAGAAGGAGGCTATGACCCCCTCTCCTTTCCCCTTCCTTCCTCCATGAAATATAAATGTAGACTCAACCTATCACTGATAATCAACATGTCACTAATAATCAACGTGTCACTATCATCACCCAATATTTCACTATCATTATCACTGATACTGATACCTCATCATCAACATCATCATGAAAACTTGCCAATGTTACTGCCACTGATACTAATACCTCATCATTAACAAGATCCACTAGTCACATAAATCATATACCAACATCAAAACATATGCCCAACATTAAGCATCCAAACCATGTGCCAATATATATATCAAGCATGTTCCATATCCTCCATAAACCATGTAAAAAATATGTGCCTCAAACATATTCCATATCATTCATGATATGTCTCAACCACGTACCAAAAGATATGTCTTAAGAATATTCCATAACATCAAACCATGTACCAAATATGTGTCTCACATATGTTCCATCATCACAAAGATATGCCTCTAACAATGTACCATAACATCCATGAACCATGTACCAAGGATATTCCTCAAGCATGTGCCAACATCACAAAGATATCTCTCAAACTATATACTAAAGATATGCCATAACATCACCAAGACATGTCTCAATGCATATACCAAAGATATTCCTCAACCATAACATCACCAAGATGTGTTTCAACATGTACCAACATCACCAAGACATGTACCTTATGAATCCATGTACCAACAATACCTCCAAAACATGCTTCAAGAATGTGCCATACCATCTATGATACAAGCCTCAAACCAAATGAAAACATACCTTTTTATCATGTAGAATACCTGATGCATATCATCACAAACCAGCATACCAACCTGGTGCATATCGTCTTCAGCAAACACAATATAGCATCTTCATTGAATTTTACCTTAGCCTCATTGGACAAATCCAGTCATCACACACAGCCTCATGGGATGAGTGTTGTTCAACCCATGGGGGTACCTCACGAGACACCCTTAATATGACCCGCGGGGGTCATTCAAATTAGGGTTTCTCATAAACCCTTTGCTCTCTTATGCGACTATAAGTTAGTGGGGGGGGGCAGAGGGCCCATAGTGATAATAGTGGAGGTCATTCAATGTAAGGTGGACTAAGTCCACTATATTATTAAATAAGGCCCATAGTGATAATAGTGGAGGTCATTCAATGTAAGGTGGACTAAGTCCACTATATTATTAAATAAGGCCCACTATGGTAGTTAGATATAATAAATGGGTAATTAGATATAATAAATGTAAGAGAACTTCTTAGAAGGTTCTACTTCTAGAAGATTCCTCCTCTAGAATGTTCTTAGGTGATGGTAGCACTATATAAAGGGGTTCAAGAAATGTAATGAGACATGAAGAGAATTATTGTATTTGGAGCAGTAGCTCAATAGGATGATGCCCCCTCGAAGAGGCAAGTGAACAGGAGAGGATCCCTTCCATAATAGGATCCATTGTATGGTGTTGTCCTACCTCAAGGGTTTGATATAATAAAGTTGTGTTTTTCTATATGGTTTCATATATCTTGTGTAGTGATTGTATTCAAATATCTTTGGATCTATTGTGATATTTTGTATTCAGGTATTTGGTTCTTAACAATTGGTATCAGAGAAAGCACTTTCCTTGGCAGACATTGTGGGCAAATATTTTTTTATTTTTGCAAGATTTTTTTTTTTGGAGAAGAAAAAAGAGGGTCGCGACATTCTAGAAATTTTCAGTATATTTCTATGAAAAATTTGCAGAAACAGGTTGTAGATCTGAGTTCCTCTCAGAAAAACACCCAAGTTATATAAAAAAAAAACGTCCGAAACGGAGTCCGGGAAGTCAAGATAATGAAGTTTTAAAATCTACAATTTTTCAGGGTTTTTTCCGCAGACGGTGGTGCGATTTTTTTTATTTCTGTAGCAGCTAGAGGCTGAATTTTCCCAAACAAATTACATATCTGAGTTCCTCTCACAATTTCACCCAATTTCAAAAAAACAAATCAGCCAAAACAGAGTCTGGGAAGTGAAGTTATGAGCATTTTAAATTCAGTAGTTTTTCAGGATTTTTCCAAAAAACACCGCGATTTTCTGCAGTAAGTTATTGTTCTATTTTTTGGGTTTTTTCGTGGTGGCTGTGGGACCAAAGAGTTCATAGGGTGATCAGATGGATATTTCCTCTCAAACCCTCAAGGGAACTCTTTAAGCATTCAAATCCACATTGTATGACACATTGGATGCTAGATTGCATGACCTTGCAAATGGCCTCAATGATAGTTTCCGTAGTATTCACGATTCATTAGATAACATGCAACATATATTTCTTATGGCAGACATCAGGGATGAATATAATCAAGAAATATATTCTTGGTATTATTTTGAGGCCGATTGTGATGATTGGTATATGGATAGCTGTCATTTCTGGGATGACAACCACTTTCATATTTTATTTGATGACTCTAATCCACCTTTTGTAGAGAGAATCAATGTAACAAATTGAGAGCCAATGATTATTACCAGTGTCCATCTTGCATATTCTATAGTGGTATTATTCCTTCCAGATTCTGCTATGACCCTTTTCCACTATGTGGATGGATCTTCTTATTTGGATCCACATGATAGGTGTCAGTCTTTGGAGCATCTTTTTGAATTGGTTATTGGGTTCCAAAATCTTTCACGGGGAGTTCACATGAGCACTTGGACATGGAACCCGGGCTTACAATGGTGGTTGGACTAATTCAGCATGGTTTTTTTCCTTTCTACATGGGACCTTGGTTCTTCAATCTTCTTCATCATTATGGTCCGAAACGTCGAAAATCAAAAACTTATGCGATGAATCCGAAAGAACTATCTGATCAAAACAATGGTCACAAAAGTCTTAGAACAGAAATTATGGTCTACAATTATCCATGGGACCCTTGTATATGGTTGTACATCAAGTGTTGAGGACAACTCTTTCATAAGGGGGATGGAATGTAAGGTAGATAAAGAGGTAGTGGGGGGGCCCAGAGGGCCCATAGTGATAATAGTGGAGGTCATTCAATGTAAGGTGGACTAGGTCCACTATATTATTAAATAAGGCCCACTATGGTAATTAGATATAATAAATGGGTAATTAGATATAATAAATG
>SNQJ01S0007510.1:45785-56158 GCA_010110895.2 Picea sitchensis | reverse complement strand
TGGGGGGGCCCAGAGGGCCCATAGTGATAATAGTGGAGGTCATTCAATGTAAGGTGGACTAGGTCCACTATATTATTAAATAAGGCCCACTATGGTAATTAGATATAATAAATGGGTAATTAGATATAATAAATGTAAGAGGAATTCTTAGAAGGTTCTACTTCTAGAAGATTCCTCCTCTAGATTGTTCTTAGGTGATGGTAGCACTATATAAAGGGGTTCAAGCAGTGTAATGAGACATGAAGAGAATTATTGTATTTGGAGCGGTAGCTCAATAGGAGGATTCCCCCTCGAAGAGGCAAGTGAACAGGAGAGGATCCCTTCCATAATAGGATCCATTGTATGGTGTTTCCCTACCTCAAGGGTTTGATAATAATAAGGAGATTTTGCATATTGTTCTTGTATATCTATTGTGGTGCTTTTGTATTCAGTTTTTGGTTCTTAACAACGGCTTTGAGACTTCACTTTCTCACTCCTTCGCTACCTTAGACTCGCTACTTTAGATTCACCAAAAGATCACTTTCTCACTTGATATATATTCAATGAACTTACCTTTTTAAATGAGAGGAACCTTGAAGTGTATTTATACTTTTCTAAGTAACACCTTTACTTGCTTTAGGTCCGACCTATAATATCTTGTTGTAAATGTTTATCTTCTTTTCCTTAATTTGGGGGCCGACTTGTAACTTCTTTTTGCAACCATTTGGGGGCTTCTTAATCATTACTTCAACGCTTCAACTTCAAGAGAGCATAAATTCTCAAATGTGAGGAACCACATGTTGTACCACCTACTGTTGGAAATTACATGACAAGGAATATCCATCTAAGAGGGTTTTTCAAGTACTTGTAATGTTATTAACCTATTTTTCCTTAGTCAACTTCAGGATTCATGAACAGATCATCGAGGATTATCAACTACTTAACCACTTAGATATATTTCCATGGATTCTTGTAGACTTCTTGAAAGTGTCCTCCTGTGAGGGACATGCTTAGAGATATTCCATAAGGGGACCACTTTGGATATTTATCCAAATACACCCATCACTTATAAATGATTCCAATCTTGCTTCAGGGATTCTTCTAGGATTGACCAGGGTTAACATCAATGACAACCAAATATCCAGAAATACCCCCCTTCGGCATTGATGGCAACACTCATACTCCACCTATTACCAATGCTCCCATTCTTTATCTCCTCATGTTTCTCTCCACCTTTGACATCAATGGAAAAGGGTAACTCTCTTTGGGTCTACTTCCCTTGTATTCATGCTTCTGATATTTCTCTCTTGATATTTCTCTTCCCTTTTGATATCAATTTAAAAGAGTGACTCCCCCTGACAGTATACCTTATTTGAAAAATCTATCTATGTCTTTGTGTGCTCCCCTTGTCTTCATGCTTCTGATCTTTCTCTTTTACTTTTGTTCTTTCTCTTCCCTTTTGACTTTAAGAGTAACTCCCTCTAATGATTTATCTCCCCCTGTTTTCTTTTGCAGGATGTCATGTATATCAATGTGGGGCTTCCTATGTATGTTTTCTTTCCTCTCTTCTGGTGATTTTTTTCCATTGGTGCTTCCTATTAGTTACTATAATCTAGCAATGTACATGAAAAACATTCACGTTAAGATTCCTTAATTACTTGACTTCAAGTCTTCATGGATTTTCATCTTCACTGAGTTGACATCAATGACATAATCATCCAACAATATTCTCTTGATAGTATAACTCTTCTTGATGGTTTCTCCTTGTCTTGTTGTGCCTTTCAATGCTTTCATTCTTGTGACTAGATGGTTCAACCTATCAATATTCTTCTTTTCTGACTCATTTGATTTCATTCACTATCATGTATCTTCTCTGGTTCATGTCAAGTACTATCTACTAGACTTGCCAAATATCTCATGAATTCATCTTTGTCCATATGACTCTTCTATGATGATGACCCATCTGTCACTTTACTCTTTTGAAGACTTCTTCGACTTTGATATAATTGATCACTACATATTCATGCTTCTCATGTTATCTTCTTAATTTGTAAATCAAGATCTACATGTCTACAACAATCTGTAATGGATACGTCCTTCATGAATACATGCTTGAAATATTCCATACAATCATGAATCTCTGCCTCAAAAGTGTGTCAATGAAATTCTTAATAACTGTCAATTGACTTCTTCACCAATGTGTCACAAGAAATTTCGCACTGCTACCATTCTGAATCTCCTTTACAAAAAATTACAAACACTTCAGAATGCCCAAAATATAGTTCTTCAATATGTAATTGTTGCTTAGACTCCCCCTCTTCAATATTCACATTGTTGGGAGTCTCCAAGCCAGATGGCTTAGAAAAATGGTCGAAGTCGCTCTGTTGCAAAGAAATCTTCCTCTTTGTCTGTAGATTTATGATCTTCCTAAATTATGACATCTTCTTTCTTTCCTATATATTTATCATGATATCATACTACTGCAAATCCCGAGAGTATGATTTATGAGAGATATTCATTCACTTGTTATTCAATCACCCTCTCTTCATTCACATGTTCTTTTTGTTCTTGCTTTCTTCTCCAAATCTTATTATACCTAATATCAATATTTTCTTTCATATAAGTATCCATCATGCTTCTACAATCATGAGCTGTGTGTCCATAGTTGTGAAATTTGTAACATTCAATATTGTAGTGGGCCACATAAACATTTATTGCTTGACCATTTCTTCCATATGATCTACAATCTACAACGTTATGTCCAAATTTATTACAAGTAAAATAATAACCAGGAAATTAACTTTGATACCTGGGAGTGAATGATATTATTTGTGATGTAGTCCTTTTGAATTCATGCCTTTGTTGATCACAATACTCTCTTCCGTTGTTTCCTTCACAATAATTGAAGCTTCTTTGATACTTGGGGGTAGAAGGTCTTCTTGGAAATACATCTATTCTACATTGATTTCTATTTGATTCTTGCTAACCATGATCCCTTCCTTTAAGATTTTTTTATAACTCTTAGTCTTTTCTTCTGGCAACCTGGAGCAATTCTCTTCAACTTTGTTTATTGGTTGTGTGGAGCTTTCTCTCTCTTTGACGTTTTTGTTGGGATTGGTATTTGCATCTTCTTTGCATGAGGCTTCACCGGTGTATCCAAGACCTGTTTTATTGAATGGTGACCTTTGATAGCTGATAATATATTCTTGTAATTGAGATCTCTCCAAGTTCTTATTGAGCTTGTCAACTTCAATCCTTAATGAGACGACTTCTTCTTCAAGCTTCTCACAATATTTTCTTTCTTCATCATCTGGATCTTTATTACTTCTTCCATTCTCTTTGCTTCTTCAAGTTGGGTTTTCAAGGAGATGATTTCTTCTTCAAGTGTTCTTTCTTGTTGACTAAATTTTTCTCCAATCTTGTTTAAGTCCTCAGATATTTACTTAATATTATTTATCAAATTCTCTTCCCTCTTCTATGTTTCCTTTCTGTGTGATACTATTTCAGCTTCCAAACACTCATTTATCTTCTACTTTTCTTCCAACTAATTTTTGAGAGTTTCTTCAATCACTTTGGATCATTCCAGTTGAACCTTTAGATCTATGATAATCTATTGGATTTCTTCAAAACCTTTATTTATCTTGATCAATTATTCCTTAAGGGACTTGTTTTCCTTCATTTCTTCTTTTAGCTCACTTAACGCGCTGACTAGTTATTCTTCAAGATCTACTTCACCTTATTCTTATTTTGAATATGTCTAACATGATGAACTTATTTCTTCTTGTTTTATCTTGGTATATTCTTCATCTTGATCAACATGATTTGGCTCTATCGTTGCAAGAAGATATTCCTTGTAGTAGAGATTATGTAGTGTAACCCAAAGTTCTTTGGTTGATGAAAATTGTCCCACTTTGACTTTTACCGAATCAAATAATCCTTCCAGGATGAAATTCATTGCTATTTTCTTGTTCCTTTTTAATTCATTCTTAGTTGTAGTCTTTGAAGGTTTCTTTGAAATGGTGTATCGTGTAACAATTGATTTCCAAACATCAAATCCCAGTGCCTGTAAAAATGATTCCATCCTTATATTCCAAAAGACATAGTTCCAACCATCAAAAAATTATGTTCCATTATCTGTGCACTCCATGATATACCTTCCAGTGGTTAGAATGATTCTAAAAGAACATGATCTGATACCAAATGTTGGAATATTCACCAATACTGAGAGGGGGGTGAATCAGTATTGAGCACTTTTTGCCACTTTTAATCAGAACAAGTAATTTATCAATGATTTCATTCACTTATGATTACATTTAACATATCATAAACATATAACCATAAAAAATGCATCACATCATAACAACAGATACACAATACACCATAATTTTACATGGAAACCCAAATGAGAGAAAACCACATAATGATTTCTTATATATCAAAATATTGCATTCATAGGAAGCACCAATTTATAAATTCTCTGGCACCAAATGGAAGGAGTCTTTAACCCCCTATTTACAGGCTCCAACCTGAAGGAAGCTACAACTCCCCGAATTCTCCACCTCCAACTGGAAGGAGGATACGACCCCCTAATTTACAGGCTCCAACCCGAAGGAAACTCCAACTCCATGTATTCTCTCGCTCTCACCGGAAGGAGGCTACAACCCCCTGATTTACAGGATCCAACCTGGAGGAAGCTCTAACTCCCTATATTCTCTAGCTCCAACCAAAAGGAGGCTACAACCCCCTTTCCTTTCCCCTTCATTCTGCCATGAAATATAAACGTAGATTCAGCCTATCACTGACATTGTCACTGATAATCAACCTGTCACTATCATCATCCAATATGTCATTGTCACTGTCATTGATATTGATACCTCATCATCATCAAAACCTATCACTACTACTTCCACTAATACTAATACATCATCATTAACATCATCATAAACAATATCCACTCACATAGATCATATACCAACATCAAAACATATTCCCAACATCAAGCATCCAAACCATGTGCTAAGATATACATCGAGCAAGTTCCATATCCTCCATAAACCATGTACAAAAGATGTGCCTCAAACATATGCCATATCATTCATGATATGTCTCAACCATTGATCCAAGTGGATATCAATGGTCACCCACCTATTCCAACTGGCTCAAAACAATGTTCTGGGAACTTACTATTTTTAGCAGGTTTTCGATTTCTAAATTTTCGAGGCCATTTTAAGGGCCTAAATGAAGTTATTTTGAGATCGGGCACCTCAATAATAGATGGAGGCTTTGATTGATCCCCCAAAATGAATCTCCTCTTAGATACCATTCCAATGAGCTACCTTTTTCCCCAAATGGAAATCTTATGCCAAAGTTACACCCCCGGGAAGTTGATACACCAAACTACCCAAAACGGGGTCCACAAAACTGTTGGCTTTTCATCTTCCGAGGTTAGGGTTTTGGATTTTTCTTTATGCCAAAAATTTCTTTAGAGACTCATTGTAATCATCTTCTTGTGAATGCAAGTAGTCATCACATCTCTTCTCAGAGATAAGCTGCCACCATTCTAGTGAGTCTTTCACTCTGTATTTCTACAGTTTTGTACATTTTGCTCATTAATAGAAATTGTGTATTATTGTATCTCTGTGATTATGGTTATATCTTTGATAAATATTTGTTATATTATTGGATATCTGAGATATCTCTATACATTTATTTATTATATCTTCTCTCTCATTTTGTGTCGAAAATAATCTGGATCAACCATGTACCAAAAGATATGTCTCAAGCATATTCCATAACATCAAACCATGTACCAAAGATGTGTCTCAAGTATGTGCCATCATCACAAAGATATGACTCTAACAATGTACCATACATTCCATGAAATGTGTACCAAGGATATGCCTCAAGCATGTGCCAACATCACAAAGATATCCCTCAAACTATATACCAAATATATGTCATGACATCACCAAGACATGTCTCCATGCATATACCAAAGATATGCCTCAACCATAACATCACCAAGATGTGTTTCAACATGTACCAACATCACCAAGACATGTACCTTATGCATCCATGCACCAACAATATCTCCAGAACATGCTTCAAGCATGTGCCATACCATCTATGATACAATCCTTAAACCAAATGAAAACATACATTTTTATCATGTAGAAGACCTGATGCATATCATCACAGAACAACATACCAACCTGGTGCATATCATCTTCAACAAACACAAGATAGAATCTTCATTTATAGCATCTTCATTGAATTTTACCTTAGCCTCACTGGACAAAGCCAGTCATCATGCGGGGCCTCACGAGACGAGTTTCTTACAACCCGCGGGGGTTCCTCGCAGGATGCCCTAAGCCTGAACTACAAGTGTCAGTCAAATTAGGGTTTCTCATAAACCCTTCACTCTCCTCTGCGGCTCTGAGACATCACTTTCACACTCCTTCGTTGCCTCAGACTCTCTACCTCAGATTCACCAATAGATCACTTGATCACTTGCTATACATTCAATGAACTTACCTTTTTAAATGAGAGGCTCCTTGAAGTGTATTTATACTTTTCTAAGTAACACCTTTACTTGCTTTAGGGATGACTTGTAATATCTTGTTGTAAATATTTATATTCTTTTCCTTAATTTGTGGGGGCTGACTTGTAACTTGTTTTTGCAACCATTTGGGGGTTTCTTAACCATTAATTCATGGCTTCAACTTCAAGAGAGAATAACTTCTCAATTGTGAGGAACCACATGGTGCACCACTATCGTTGGAAAGAAAATGACGAGAAATATCCATATATGAGGGGTTTTCAAGTACTTATAATGTTCTTAACCTCTTTTTCCTCAGTAAACTTCGGGCTTCATGACCACACCGTCGAAGCTTCTCAACCACTTAACTACTTAGCCATATTTCCAGGGCTTCTTGTAGACTTCTTCAAAGTGTCTTGCTATGAGGGCCATGCCTATATATACGCCATAAGGGGACCACTTTGGAGACTTCTCCAAATACACCCATCACTTTTAAATGCTTTCAATCTTGCTTTGGGGCTTCTTCTAGGATTGACCAGGGTTGACATCAATGACAACCAACTATCCAACATCATTGTTGTGTGACTTGAACCAGGACAAGTTCAAAAATTGATGGAAGAATTGTTCGAGATGCTCGTGAAATTGTTTGCACTCACGGATGTCGCTCCGGGCTTGAGGATTGGTCATGGATGTTGATTTTGCAACAATATGGGAAACTCCATCTACAATGATTTTGCATAGATCTGTAATGATATCGATGAAGAAACCCAATTCCCAATCATGGTTATGCACTGGCTAGTAGCATCTCTTGAACAATAGGGTTTCAACACCGTTGGTTGTACAGGAAATAAATAAATAAAAATGGACTTACATACATGGAGCATAGTAGTAGGATGCATAGAATTGATGATGAGAAGTGTTTGAAGGAGGCGGTGGACAATTTATATTTTAGACACCAAGAATACAATCAAGCAGGATCTTATGCATATTTTTGTCTTCTACATAGGAGGGTTCATGCCAAAGCATTAATACAAGGCCATACCCATGATGATTAAAATTTGGTTTCATCCATGCATTTTTTTTTTATAAAAACCATTTTTCATTGAAAGATTGTATTATCTAGTAATAAGAGAGTCAAGAGGACCAATGTCGGGTAGGGTAGTTGAGCGCTAGAGACTCGATGATTGTACAAAAATTTACCAAATTGAAGATGAAGGATAAGAGAGTAATAGGTCATTAATTATCTGCATACTTTCTCAATACGAGCAAGGACTTGAGTGTGGGGGAGATAATGGGAGGCCTTTTAAGCCCTTGTAATAAGTCATCATACATTATACACTAGCACAATAATGTATGGATACATGTAGTAAAGTAAGTAAATGCATGTAATATGATAAATGCAAGCTAACAAAGGATTAGTTGGAGCGGGTACAACCACTCCAACCATCTCTCTATTTTACAAATACTCATGAATATGGAATACAAACTTGGATGGATATCCTTCCCACAAATATCTCTCTTCTTGAGTACATGTGTGTCCCTAATATTTCTCATGTAATGTATCTCTCTCTTATTGAATGCATCCAACTGATTACCTGGACCACAACACATAGCTAATCACTCGGAAAAAAACATGTCCTCAGTTCATAAACATGTTTGTATTTTTTGTCACACCACCTCAGTCCAATATCCCTGACTAAGGAATTGAGGAAATTGCTCAGGAGGAAGAAAAGGAAGAAGAAGAGGGAAAGTAACAAAGATGAACAATAATTTTGTTGTGGGATGCTTTACTTGGTGGTCAAGACAAAGATGATGAATGTAACATACCCACTACGGAAATGCACAATTTGTTTTGGCCTTTTTCTTCTGATCTCTGAGGAACAGATGTCCCCAAATCCCTACAGGGCCTGATAAAGACCCTACTATCCCTTAACCGCACTCATATGATCGACGGCTATGACCACGTTCCTTATCGGGAAGTTTCTCGTCGGCTTTCGCGATTTGGAAATCGCGATACATATGTTTCCCTTTCTCTCTTGTCTTTCGAAGGGCCGAAACTCGAAACGGGTCTAACCGCTTAGCAAGGTTAACAGTAAGCTGGAACAAGTTTTGGGTGTTCTACCCTTCGGGGTTTCGCATATTGGGATTTCGGGATATGCGATGTCAGGAGGATCTTGCACCTGGGTTTCCCGGGAGCCGAAACTCCAAAGCCTGCATACATGTATGTATATATATATTGCTCAGCCTATTTTGGGAATTCGCACACCGGGTTTTTGGGATATGTAACGACAGGAGAAATTACCGTTGGGTATCCCGGGTGCCGAAACACCGAAACACCACATCTCGTCCACACTATTATTATTTCGGGGTTTCTCACTTCGGGCTTTCAGGACTGACGAGTACAAGAGAAATTGCCAATAGGTATCTCGGGTACCAAAATACCGAAATACCCAATATTATTCGTGCTAATCCATTTCGGCGTTTCTCCTTTCGAGATTTCGTATCATGTGAGAATAGGAGGTCTCGCTCCTAGGTTTCCCGGAGGCCAAAAACTGCGAGTCATCAAAACTATAAACCTGCTCCACTATTTTCGGGGTTTCCTCCATCGGGATTTCTCTAATCGGGATTTCGAGATTGGCGAATACATGGGGCCCACACTTGGGTACCCCGAGTGCCGAAATACCGAAGTATGATAACTTCTCCACACCCTAGATTTTCGGGATGTCGCAAGTCGAGATCTCGGTACTTGCGAGTACAAGGGAAACTTACCCTTGGGTCTTCTGGGTACCAAAACGTAGAAATATCGAACCAAGTCATACTATGCCAATTCGGGATCCCGCGAGTTAGGGTTTCGTATATTAGAACCTCTCTATACAAGAGGTCGAAGATTCACACTCCTCGACTACCCAAATGTTGAAAATCTGATACACCCACTCTTCATACACTCGACCAATTCAAGGTTTCGCGAATCAGAGTTTCGCGATGTGCGCAAACAGGAGGCCTCACACCTATATCTTCCGGGAGCCGAAACTCCAAACTACCAACTCTTAACCTACGCATCTATTTCAGGATTTCCCAAGTTGGGATTTTGGGAGTTGTGAGGACAAGGGTTCTTACCCTATGATCTCCCGAGTGTTGAAAAGTCGAAACACTTACCGACCGCCATGTGTACTCTACAGTTGGACGGTCCAGGTACTACCATGGGTCTTGGGATCGACGGTCCCAATTTCTTCATTACTTGTGAAGGTTAAAAAGGGGTCATGGCATTATCACCTGCGTTCCTTCATTCAGTTTTATAGTCGTAACCAACCTCAGATCCTCCGAAAGGATCTGATTCGTGCATTTAGAAAGAGGAAGGGTATCGAACCTCTGAAACATCACAACAAATCATGCTATGTTCATTTCGAGGTTTCACTAATCGAGATCTCGGAGCTGGTGAGTACCAGGGAACTTACCCTTATGTGTCCTGGGTACCGAAACGCTGAAATACCGAGCTCTAAGAGACCCACTCTCTCTCGTGCAGGGTTTTCAAACTTAAGTCTTAAAGTCCTTCATCAGGTTTCTGGGCAAATTTCCACTGAGTTTTATGACTAGACTGAGAGGTTTTCTCAAATCCCTGAGTTGTTAACATCTATGATAGATAATAAGAAAATTAAGGATTTTACCATGGCGGTAGTCCTTTCGGGGAACTTACACCGGCTCTAGAATGTAAGGGAACGATCCCAAAAAGGGTATCCCTGTGGGGAATCTATCTAGGGCAGCATGAGAGGTAATTAAGGGGAACAAATCTCCCGAGAGCAGACTTGAAAGATGACTTTGTTCAAATACTTACATATACATATATATATATATATAT
>SNQJ01S0007510.1:6113-32504 GCA_010110895.2 Picea sitchensis | reverse complement strand
CCTCCTTCCTTCTCCTATTGTGTCACTATTGTAAATCCTTCAATCCTATCCCAAGTTGTTCTTAAGGGGGGATGTTAGGATATTTAGACACTTAGGAGTTAGTAAGATCTACTTGGTCTATTGTGTCGTTAGGTAAAAGTTTGCTTTATAGTGTGTTTCTTTAGTATGAATTAGTATGCATTTGTAGTTAGGAAATCTGACGATCACGATATGTTCCTGACATAGAGTGATCCTACGGTTCATACTCTCCTCGATCTTAACGACCATTGATCTATGGCTTAACACTCGATTGGTCCATGATCTCTATTTAAAGAGCATGGAGGGTCATTTGCCGATGATCGATTGTGAGAAACTCTCTTGTAAAATCTCTGTGTAATATTTTTCTTTGCATTAATAAACTGCTCCAAGTGGCCACATTGGTTGGGGCTGTGGATGTTTCCCTGTAGGGGTTTTACCATGTGAAAACATCTGTGTGTTGATCTTTGATCTGGTTATGTGAGTGGTTACTAAAGGTGTTCGTCCTCTATTGGAATACCTATGTTGTCGAACAGTGTTTTCTCATCTAATGAATGATTGATGAATGGTTAAATTGTTAAAAAGTAGCGTATATTGATTCATGTTGGAGATATTACACACTCAACTAGGCAATTATTTTTCTAAAGTTGATATTCCAATGTTGAGAATGTTTCCTTAGATGAGAATATTCTCTCTAGAGAATATGCCCCTACAAAATAGGACATTCCTCTTCAGTTTAGAGTCAAATAGACTAGTGGAAGTCACTCATGCATGGAAACCTCAGTTTGATCGCCAATAGTTGCATGTGTTTCTCTCACTTCCACATGTGTGACTCAATTAATTGATGATTACATGGATCAATTAACTAGGATTGGGTGGAAGTTCAATCCATTGTCTCTCGATGAGTGTTTAGATCTCTCTAGATCACTACTATGGCACATTAGTTACTCGTGTAGCCTATATCTATTGTAAATTATTCACTCTTTGTGCGTGGAATATGGTTAATACAATTTCTCATTCTTTCTCTCCAATTTTTATATATTCTTCTCACCTTTGCAAGCTATGTATGTTATTTTATAGCTAAATATTTTGTGCGGGTATTCACCACATCTTACAATTCACCCCCCCTCGGTATAGGAATAAGTTCAACAGTTTTTATCAGATAAGTTTCCTTCAGAAATAGTCTAATTGATGGAAGGTAAGTCTCGTGAGAACACATGGCTTGTCAAGAATGTTTCTCCACAAACAAGGCTCCATTGTTTGAAAGAACAAAATATGCATTCTAGAGCATTATGACGCAGACTTATCTAATGGCTCTTGGGTTTGGTATTTGGAAATCATTCATGACTGGGTATACAACTCCAAATACTCCACCAATAGATAATGCCAAGAATAAGGCTAGTGAACATAATTCAAAATCCATGAATGTTATCTTGAGTGGTCTATTAGAATAAAAATGTGTCAAGGTGATGCATTTTGTATCAACAAAATATATTTGGGACAAACTTCAAAAAATCTATGAAGGCAATGAAAAGGTGAGAAACACAAATCTCCAAACTCATAGAAGATAGTTCAAGAGTTTGAAAATGAAAGACGAAGAAAATGTTGCAGCCTATTTCCTTCGAGTGCATGAAATTGTCAACATCATCAGAGGACTTGGTGAGAAGGTTGAAGAAAAAATAATTTCGCAAAAGGTGATGAGGTCACTCCCTGTAATATTTTATGCCAAGGTCTCTGCCATTGAATAAATCAAGGACATGGAGAAACTAATGATGGATGAGTTGCATGGGATTCTCATTGCATACGAGATGAGGATAGAAAATCCAACACGAAAGGAAGCATCTTTCAAAGAATCAAAGAAGATAAAAGGACATAATTTGTGATTTTTCTAGCCATGAATTCAATACAGAAGAAGCACAATTTGTGAGAAAGCTAAAAACAGGATCTAGAAAATACAAAGGTAAGCTACCCTTCAAATGTTTTAAATGTGGTAGAGTAGGACATTTTTATACTAAGTGTCCATATGCAAAAAGGGAATATAGTGATTATGAGGATAATAATTATAAATAATAAAATAAAAAATAAATCAAACCTTATAGACAAAAAAGAGGAAAATATACTAAGAACAAGAGGTTCTACTCTAGAGAGGACAATAGTTCATCTAAATAGAGTGATGGATATGTTTCTGATATTGACATAGAAGAATTCCTCTTCATAACCATGGATACAAATCTTATTGATAAAGAAAATGAAGAAAATCATAAAGAAAAATAAGATTAAGAAGAACAAGACATTAATGGGGAATTGAATCTTGAAAAAGAACTCATTAGTTCCTTAGAAGAAATAGATAGACTCGAGGGAAAGAATAGAAATCAAAAAGAGAAATTGCAGAAATATGAAAATAAAGATTATGATCTTGAAGAAGCATAGAAGAGATTTATCATCTTGAAGACTCAACTAGAAGAGGCAAAAAGGGTAGAAGAAGTGGTGAGAAGACAATTAATATAAAATGAATAAAATTGCGAGAAGCTAGAAGATGAAATAATTTCCTTAAGAAAGGAATTGGAGAAAGCAATTGATCAGCTGAAGAAAAGATTGAAAATTGGAAAGAGTACTAAAATACTAGATAATAATCTCAGTTTTCAAAGGCTACCATTCATCAAGACAGGTCTTGTCTATGATGAAAAATAGAAGACCCTAGAAGGAGATGCAAGCATTAAGGTCACAAAGCTATCATAAAAGGAAAATGAAAAAAATCCTAAAAGTTATTCCAATATTCTCAAAGGATCCATCAACAATGAAATCGGAAGAAAAAACGATAATGATAACCAACATAAATATGATTCTTCTCACAAGAATGATTTTAGAAGAGTTGTTCCACCAAGAAGGCCTTTCACAACATGGTACCAAAATCTCTTTCTCGACTATTGTTTTTCTTGAAATAATTTTGGTCATAAAGAAATAGATTGTATATCTTATGCAAGAAGTGATCATGTGAAATATGGAAATAGAGGTTCTTATCGGACCTCAAAGAATGATTATGTGAGAAACAAAACCAGAAGTTCTCATGGGTTTGTTGATAGAAACTACAATTCATTTTCTCGTCTACTTGATTACAATATTGAATGTTATAAATGAAATAACTATGGGCACATAGCATGATAAATTCCCCTAAACTAAACATGGAAGAAGATGTTCCTACCAAGCATAGAGAAGAATATACAAAGGTGTGAAAAATGAAGCAAGAAGAACCAAAGAAGGAAGAATGTGGACTTGCAATGTATGCTCAAGACAAAGGAAGCCAATGGTACATTGATATTGGATGTTCAAAACAAATGACAGGGGATCAAATGTTTTTTATCATCCTAAAGGAAAAATATCGAGGCAACATTACCTTTGGGGATAATGTTTCTGCAAGGATAGTTGGAAAAGGTATCGTTAGTGAAAAGACTAAAACAAATAATGTATTGTATGGTGAAGGGTTAAAACAAAATCTTCTAAGTGTTATTCAAATGTGTGATCAAGGTTACAACCTCACATTTCACTCTAAAGGATGTGAGATAAGGAAAGTAGACTCGGGTTGATTACTGATAAATGCAAACAAAACCCCAAGCAACGTATATGTTTTCAATTAATTCAAAGGATAACGATGTTTTATGGGACAAGTAGATGAAATTTGTTATGGAATAGAAGGATGGGTCATATAAAAACTTTGACAATCTGATAAAACTCAACAAGACACAAGCAGTAAGAGATATGCCAAGAATCTCAAAATCGATGGACATTATTTGCAAGCCATGTCAGCACGAGAAGAAAAAGAGAGTCAGTTTCAAAACAAATGAGTACTCAACATCAAAGCCATTGGAACATGTACACACAGACCTCTACGAACCAACAAGAACAAAAACTTTAAAAGGTCAGAGTTATTTTATGTTGCTTATAGATGTTTACACAAGAATGACATGGGTTTCATTTCTTAAACAAAAATATGAATCATTTGAGAAGTTTAAAGGTTTCAAAGCATTAGTTGAAAATGAGACTGATTTTAAAATCAAGTGCTTAAGATCAGATCGAGGAGGTGAGTTTACATCCTATGAATTTGATGAATTCTGTGAGAATCATGGAATCAAGAGACATTTTTTAGCAACAAGGACTCCACAAAAAAAAAGGAGTTATAGGCAGAACATAACTATACAATAAATGTCATGAAAAATGTTGAAAAAAATCCAAACTACCAGACACCTTTTGGAGAGAAGCAACCAACATAGAGGTATACATCTTGAATGGATAAAAAAATAGAGTAAACAACAACAAGAAACCTTGTGAATTATGGAAATGAAGACCAAATACAATCAAATACTTCAAATGCTTTGGGAACAAGTTCTATATAAAAAGAAATGCAGATAATTTAGACAAGTTTGATTCCAGAACAGATGAAGGTATATCTATTGGCTATGCATATGGAAGAAAGGCCTACAAGTGCTACAAAAAATGATTGTGCAAGATTGTAGATAATATTGGTGTAAGAGTGTATGAAGTCATACCTCACAAGGAAAAGTCACAAACAAAGGAAGATATAGAGGAGACAATCTACAAAGAAGAAGAAAAGAAAGAACAAGAAGAAATAGAATGTCGATATCCAAAGACACCATCTGGAATTGTCCAAAAGAATCATCTAGAAAGTCAGATTCTTGGTGATATAGATGCAGTAGTTCAGACTAGAAGAAGATTGAAATTTTCTTTGCTACCTAAAATAGATCCGAATAATTTTACACAAGCTAGTGAAGATAAGCATTAGGTTAATGTGATGGAAGAAGAACTAAAACATATTGAAAAGAATGAGACATGGGAACTTGTGGCCAAAACAAAAGAAAAGAATGTTGTTGGCATCAAATGGGTCTTCTGAAACAAATTAAATGAAGATGGACAAGTAGTAAGAAATAAATCAATATTGGTGTGTAAAAGGTATGCTCAAGTTGAAGGTATTGACTTTGAAGAAACCTTTGATCCAATTGTAAGATTAGAAGAATTCATGATGTTTTTGGCATTTTCATGTTGTAAGAACTTCAAATTTTATCAAGTGGATGTCAAGTCATCCTTTATAAATGGAAATCCAGAAGAAGAAGTATATATTGAAAAACCATAAGGATTTCAATTTTCATACAATGAAGATTATGTATGCATACTGAACAAAGCACTCTATGGACTGAAGAAAGCTCCCAGAGCTTGGTATTCAAGGCTTGAAAAATAACTACAACAAAAAGGTTCCAAAAGAGAAGTTGTAGATATAAATCTTTATATCAAAATAGACAATGAAGATATGTTAATCATTATGGTTTATGTGGATGATATAATTTTTGGAAGTAATAATTATACAATGAGCCAAAGTTTTGTGGAAGAAATGCAAAAAAAGTTTGAGATGTCCTTGCTTGGAGAATTGTCATTCTTTGTAGGGTTGCATATTTCTCAATTAAACAAAGGCATATTCATTTCTCAGACCAAATATATCAAGGAAATGTTGAAGTAATTCATAATGGAATATTTTGCACCTGTCAGTACACCCATGATCACAAGATGCAAGTTAAGCAAAGATGATGAATATCTAGAAGCAAATAAAACATTGTATAGGTTAATGATTGGAAGCCTACTATATATGACAACATCATGCAAGAAGTGGGATTGGCTGCAAGATTTCAATCTACACCAAAGGAGACATATGTGCAAGAAGTAAAAAGAATATTCAAATATTTGAAAGGCACATTGAACTTTAGCTTGTGGTATTCAAGAAGTAAGGACTTCACTCTAACAACATATATAGATGTATATTGGACAAGAAGTATTGATGACAAGAAAAGTACTATTGGAGGATAATTATTTCTAGGAAACTATGTAGTATCATGGTTAAACAAGAAGCAAACTTCAATATCTCTATCCACAATAGAAGTTGAACGTATTGCAGCAGCAGAATATTACACACAAGCTCTCTAGATGAAGCATACATTGAAGGATATCAAGGTAGAATGTGATCAACCAATCTCAATCATCTATGACAACACAAGTGTAATACAAATTTCAAATAATATTTTCATGCACTCAAAGATGAAGCATATTACAATCAAGTACCACTTCCTAAGAGAACAAATAGTCGAGCAAAGATCCAAGTTGGAATACATTACCTCTAAAGAATAGGTTGAAAATATTTTTACCAAACCCCTTCCCGGAGATGCATTTGAATATCTCAAACAAAAGCTCAAAGTGATATCCCAAGGAAGAAAAAATATCAAATGGATCATCCCTTTTCCATTGATGTCAAAGGGGGAGAAGTTGAATACAAAGGAACAATTGCAGACACAAAGAAAGTTGCATACAGAGGGAGTATCAAAAATGACTAAGGGTTGCCATCAATGATAAAGGGGGAGATTGTTGGAAATATTTTTATCATTGATGTCAAATACAAGGGGATACTATATATTTCCAAGATAAATATTACAAGCCTATATATGTCCAAGATAAATATTGCAATATGGAGATTGTTGAAAGTATTACTTTTGGATTTTTTATGGTCAGTTTGGATACCCTATATTTCAAGGAAATTTTACCCTACATTCCTATCTTAAATGGGATCACAAGTTACATGGTTGGAAATATTATTCCAAGACCTTTCCAATGGTATATTACATTCCCTCTAACTCTCTAGGAATGAGGAGATATGAATTTTTTCATCCAACAACACAGATAGAAAATTGAGGTCGGCTCAACCAATCTTCACATGTTGGCCCTAAAAGTGGGGAAAAAATTACTATAAATACACAATAGATGTGAAAATTTGTAGATAAACCAAGCAAGAGATCAAGTTTTAGGTGTGCATAAGTGATCTGAGGATCACTTGGGGTGTCTTTCTGGCATCTAAAGTTGTGCAAGAGAAGTCTAAGGGAGTTTCCTAGGGTCTTTCTTATTCCCAAGGTGTGCTATAAAGGATTGAAGGTTTGTGCTGTTTTCATGTGCATTGTTTTGAGGTTGAGATGCTACAATGTGTACTATTTTGAGGTTTTGATGTTGATTCCAAGGATTATATTATGGAAATGATGCTATGAGGCTCACTAGGGCATAAAGGTTACATGTAACTAGGGTTTGAAGGATTGTCTATGGAATGAAGCATGCAAGTGAATTCATAAGTATGCTATGTATGAATATATTGGATTGGTGTCTACACATATCTTGTTGAGTTGGTGCTCATGTGAGGGGATTGGTATCTCCAGCAAGTTGCTTCTTGCAAATATTGTAATAGTAGGTTGGTGCCTAGAAATGTTGCTAAGTTGGTGCTCAGTTGAGGAGATTATTGTCTACATTAGGTTGGTTCCTACAATATTTGTAACAATATGTTGGTGCCTACAAACATTTATAAAGATAAATTTTATGGTTTTCTCCCAATTAGGTTTCCATGTTAAACTTTGTTCATTATGGTTTGAGTTTATACATTATTATTGTTTCTCATCTAATGAATGATTGATGAATGGTTAAATTGTTAAAAAGTGTATAATATTGATTCACCCCCCCCCCCCCCCCCCTTCTCAGTGTAAGCATAAGTTCAACAAAAAGTGGCTAAACCATATTTTGTGTAGATTTCATAAATTTAAACTAGACATCTGAAAAAGACAATTATCCAACACCTCCCGTGGAATAGGTATTGCAACTAGTTTCTAGTTCTAAAATGTTTTATTTATTAGGCGGGTTTTCTAGATTAACCTAATTTTTGTTTCTAAATAGGATAGATTAAAACCACTTTCCAAACAAAGTGGGGAACATTCACTTACAAGAGAATGTCTTTCGATCTCATGAATGCAGGTGCAACTTTCCAGAAAGATATGGACATTGCATTCAAAGGTTTGATCAACAAGAGTGTAGTATTTAATTTAGATAATGTTACTATTTATTCTAAGAAATACTCTAAACACCTATATCATGTCCAACAAATTTTTGAAAGATGCAAGAAGTATGGTATTTCGCTAAACACTAAGAAGAGTATTTTTGTAGTCACTAAAGGAAAATTACTTGGGCATGTGATATATAAGAGTTGTGTAATGGTGGATGCTAAAATAACCAAGGCTATTACTCAGATTCCTCTACCCAATAATAAAAAAATCAATATTGTTGGATTACTGAGAAGGGGGGTGAATCGATAATGAGAAATTTATACACTTTTAACCACAATTTATATTCCTTTAACTTATTCAAAAATGTTCATCAGTTCATCATTAATATGTTATTACATCATATAACACTAGAATCCATCAGCGCATAATAAAAAATAATAGACACATCCACACAATGGATAGTACACTAGTATTTTATGTGGAAACTCAATGAGGGAGAAAACCACATAATGATTTTCTTATATGTCTTTAAGAATTACATTCAAGGAAGCACCAACGTCTAATTCTCTAGCTCCAACCAAAAGGAGGCTCCAAACCCCTGTGTTATCTGGCACCAATCGGAAGGTGGCTACAACCACCCAATTATTTGGCTCCAACCAGAAGGAGGCTCCAACCCCCTAATTCTTAGGCTCCAACCTGAAGGAAGCTCCAACTCCCTAGTTCTCTGGCTCCAAACACCTATCCTTGTCCCATACAACCTCCATAAAATATAAATTCTAAATGTATACAACCTATCACTGTCACTAAATCAACAACATGTCAAAACCTATACCAACAACATGTACCAACAACCTATCAAAACTTGTACCAACAACCTGTCACAACTTGTACCAATAACCTGTACCAACAACCTGTCACAACATGTACCAACAACCTATCACAACTTGTACCAATAACCTATACCAACAACCTATCACAACATGTACCAATCAACCTATCATATCAATCTCATCAACCAAATCAAATATACCCACTAAGATCAATCACCAAGATAACTCTCAACCATATGCACAATATCACCAAGATGTACATCAACCACGACTGCTCACAAACATCAACTAGATGTACCAAGATCAAGATGTTATTCTAATAGTATACCAAGATATCTTTGTCACATCATCCATAAATCATGTGTCAACAATATTACTAGCAAGTGTCTCTAACCATGTACCAAGTATGTACTAATCATACATCAACTATAGATCAAACTATGACTCATCAATATGTACCAACATCATCATACCATACACCTCATGATTGTGCCAACTCATCAAATACATGTCTCAACCATGTACCCACATGTATCTCAATCATATACCAAGATATCCAAAAAAAATCCTCTAGCAATACATCACAAATATATACCTCAAACTATGTGTTAGGATCACAGGTATGTCTCATAAATCAAGTGCCATATATGAAGCAACAATCATAAGCCAATTATAGGAAATCCTAAAATCAACCATACAAAAAACCCTAACTATTATGCAGCCTCAATCTGTACCAATATCTTCATAAACAAGATAATGGAATCTTCATCAACCCTTTCCTAAGTCTAATGGTACTATTTTTGGATTAGTCACAAACTCTAAATTTAAACTAGCATAACTTTGTACATGTCATGAATAAATGTATGAAAATTGTACACAGTATTCTTAGGTATTTTCTCTACAATCCCTCCAGGTTTCACTTCTTGGAACCTCCCAAAAAATGATCTATAGAAAAAATGACAAACCTTGTTGAATTTTGTCTTATTCTAGAGAGAAAACATGTAGAGCATGCCACACACAGAATATTTGATATATGGATCTCAAAAGTGTATAACACATACCAAATACTATGATATATCCAATTCATTTTTTCTTACTTAATTTGGATATTATATGAATAAGTTATGATTGTTTTACCCGGAACACCTGCTTTAGACTAGTTTCAGGACTAGCCACAAACTCTTTCTTCCACAGAGTGTATCTCCCAAAGTATCACGAACTAGAAGCTAAAATTTCTATCACAGTTACATGAATATGTTTTCTCAACATCCTAGGATTTTCACTATCTAAATCATTCTAGAAACAAAATGATTACAAAAATTGTGAGATGACCTGTAAATAACATACCTTAGGACACAACCTCATTAAAAGACTTCATTCTCCCTTGGATTTTCAACCTTATTTACTTTGCCTTCCCTCTGAAATTATCCTCAGATATCCTTGGTTACCTCAGTCACTTATAGATATTCAATATGCTCAATAGGTTCTAATAGGAGACCCTTGCTCTCTTATTTATACTCTCCAAGTAGCTTCCTTAACCGGTTACCTTCTAACTAACTTTACCCAACTTTTTTCTTCTAGGGCTAACCCACTTCTAACCACTTTTCCACTTACAACCACTTTATCCACAAATAGTAATCTCTCCACTTCTAGTTGCAACTAACTTTATTACTTAATTTATTTATTTTTCAACCTCTTTTATTTATCCATAAATAGTAAACTCACCACTTCTTGTTGCTACCACTTTATTATTTAAATAATTTATCTTTGCAACCACTTTGACTACTTTATTATTTAAATAATTTCTCTTTACTGACAACTACTTTACCATAATTACCAAACTCACAACTTCTTATTTTCAACTATTTTCTTAATGCAACAACTATACCCATGATTAACTCATAGTTACCATCAATTTGACTAGTACACTTCTTCTAAGGGCTTCTAGAATAATTGACTTCTTTGACCTTCTAGGGGATTCTAGATAACTCATGAGGGTTCTCCAACTTCACTTAGCCATAACTCTCTAACCGTGAGGAGTTATGTGATGTTACACATATCACCAAAAATGGAATGACATGTACTATCCATATAGAATATTCTTACCTGCATATCCATTGATCTTCATGCATTTATATGTCAAACAAACTTGGGTCCCTTACCCATACCTTTGTGCTACTGGACTTCTCCAAGGGTTGACATCAATCTACAATATCACTCTCCAAGGGTTGACATCAATGACAACCAACAATCCAAACCAATTGTCCATCAACCTAAGCCAATTGTCTGACAAATACAATATTTTTTAGGGAAAATAAATTTTGTAAAAATATTTGATTTTTATTTTGTTGAAATTATTAAAACTTGCAGGGAAATATAAAGAAGGATGCACAATTCAATTGGGGTTCGTTGTAAAATGAAGTCTTTGAAAAAGTAAAATGTGTTATTGGTTTTTCCCCAACTTTACACAAACCGAATTTCAAAAAGAATTTATTTTAGTATACTTTTTCTTTAGATCACTTGCTTCTTGTTGTTCTTACTCAAAAAGATCATGAAAACAATGATTTTCCCATCTCCTTCATGAGAACAAGGTTACAAGGATTTGAATTGAACTACCCTAATATTGGCAATTTGGCCAATGTTTTGGTTAAGGTTGTAAAACAATTTAGACCCTATATCATTAAGGATCACACTAAAGTCATTTTCACCCACCCATTTGGAAGATCATTGTTGGTGCAAATAGAGTTGTCGAGGGAAAGAATTTGCAATTATATGGAAACAATCCAAGAGTATGATCTTGAGATTAAACTTGCAACCATTGTTAAAGAGAAATGTCTCTTTAAACTTGTTGTTGAACCTCAAGATCATGTTTAGGAAGATGAAGAAGGTTAGGATAATGGGTTTCCTATCCAAAGTAATGAAGTCATGTAAATTATAGCTAATACTAACTCATAGTTATGAAATGAAATATTACTTGCAACATGGATCAAGTCGCATTTACCTAGATGCAAAGAAAAGAATATCTTTGAGGTAACAATATTCTCAATATTAGTGAATTGGTTGTGTCTTATTTAGAAAAAATTATCATGGAGTATACTAAGATGCATGGATGTTGGTCATGTTGAAACAATCTTAAAATACTTACAAGATGGACAACTAGAGGACACTTCTTAGGAGAAACCACAGTCCATACGAGGATTAGAGTTGGTTATTATTGGCCTACACTTTTCAGAAATTCCAGTCTTGTACTGTAAAATGTAAATGATTTTAACTATGTTCTAGAAAGGACAAAAAATGTATTATTCCTCTGCAACCAATGACAATTGATACACATTTTGAGCAATGGGGATTAGACATTGTTGGTGAAATCAATCCTAACTCTTCAAAGAAACACAAGTACATTTTAAAAGCAACAAATTATTTCACTGGATGGATGAACTCCATTCCTTTGACCCAAGTGAATGAAAGCACAAACATACAACTCCTGGAACAACACCTCATAACTAGGTTTGGTATCCCATTTATTCTAGTGATTGATAATGCATCATATTTTCTACATAAAAACTTACTAAATATTCCTTTGATAAAGGAATCATGATTCGATATTGAACCAATTACTATATTCAGGGGAATGGGGTAGCTTAGTCCGCAAATAAAATCTCATTCTAATTTTGAAAAAAAATGCAGTTGACCATAATCGAAATTGGCATGATGCTCTTCCTAATTCTCTATGGACATATCGAGTTACTCCCAAAGCTACTCTAGGTACATCTCCTTATTTTCTAGTGTATGGAAAAGAATTAATCCTCCATTGAATAATGTTCTCACGTTATCTTCAATTGTTCCAATCATCTAGGGGGAAGGTCCATCATCCCTGTAGAAGAGAATTGACACTTTACTCAATTAAGAAGAGGGACATGAAAAAGATAAACAGAAATTCACAACCCATTAACACATTGTTAAAACATGGTTTGACAATGACTCAATCGAGAATAAGGAATTTTTGATAGGTGACTTAAGTGGGACAATCCAAGTGAGCCATAGGAAAAGCATTAAAAAATTCAATAGATTTGGCTTGACCCCTTTTAGGTACTAAAAAAATGGTCTTCACACTTATAGATTGCAGGACATAGAGGAAGATATAAATCTCTCACTGTCAACAACCAAATTCTGAAAAAATACTTCTATTAGCTGCCTCATGGCGGTTGAAATTTACATTATAGGTTTCATTTCATTTTCTTTTCTATATGATCCTCAATCTATTTCAATTTTAGTCCTTAGGCTAGGTTTCATTAAAATCCGTATACATAAGCAATTCACCTTGGTATCTTCTTCAAACTTCGCATAACTTAATACCTTATGCAATTTTCCAAGTTTACGTATGGGAAGACCATCATAAGACCCTATTAGGTGTTTCAATACCCAAGTAGAGGATTAGTTCCCAAGAAACCCCTCAAATTGTAAGTATAGGTTAATGAGTTGTAAGGGGTTTACTTCGTGGTCATGGTGTCATTGACATGCAAGGACATGTGGGGTTTCATCTCCATCAATGCCTTTGAAGAGGAAGTGTTTGTTGCTTGTGATTCCCTTTCCTCGACAGTGTGTGTATTCCAAACCCATTTCTTTTCTTTTGATATTCTTTTATTGCTTTTCAAGTTCCATGTTTCAGGTTTCAAGCATTCATTATTTTTCCATCTGGGATAAAATACTTTTAGTTGATATGCATTCTTTGCATCGGGACTAAGGATAATCGCCTCAAAGTGAGGGGGTAGAGCTCAAGCTGACCTATGGCTTTTGAATTGGTCATTTGTATCCCATTTTTATTTATTTATTAACATGATTTATTTTTTATTCTTTAGAAGTTGTATCAACCTCAACATTATATCCCTTATTCTCATAGGAGGATGAAGGTATATTCCTTTTTTGGTGCACATCTAACAACCATTCCAGGAGATAAGTACACTACGAAAGGCCCCAGGATGAAAAGTGCTAAGAATGGAAGGGAGTGGTACGTTACCCCTATCAAAACACCTAGTAGTGCCCCTTTCCCCAAGAGTGATAACACTATACTAGCGCACATAAGATGGCCACCAAGGTGGACCAAGAGAAAAACATTATTTCCAAGAAATCATGTTCCATTATCTAACTTTAGCCTGTGATCCTCACCTAAATTCCTAGTGCAATAGATATGACACTTTATATGAAATAATGACTAAGAGTACCTCATGTGTGTTGGGTCACAATCCTTGGATGAGCCATGTTGATGAAGTGGAATGGAATGAGATATTCAATAATGAAGGGGAGGCATCATAGGGGATATTGTCAGTGGAGAATGTTGATCATCAACATCATTAGTATCATTTTCTTCAATGCGGACCATGAGACATGATCTCCTCTAGTTACCCCTAGGTGAGAGGGGGTAACAGATCTTCTTGCATTCTGGATTTTAATTCAACAAGGTACTTTTCTGAGAGCTTTGAATTACATTTATTTCCTTTAATTAATAAACTCTACATGGCTTGTATGCTTGCTAATTAATGGAAATCCCCTTTATGGGTAATTTTGGGGCCTTATGAAAAATCAATCACTCTTTCTAATCTTTGTAATTTCATATTTATTTCTCAATCATGTCTCGGACATAGAAGTTGTGAACAAGAGACCGTGTTTCCTAAAGAAGTGAAAACAATGGTGAAATTGGACTTTCCAAAAATAAATGAGTCCCAAAATATCTCAAAAACCAGTGAAATGATAATTCAACCAACTTGAAGCTACTATCCATTCACATTAAAGGAGCACACCATGTGAAAAAAAATTAGTCAGACCTCTACAATTGAATATCTTTTGAGGCATATTATTATTATTTAGAAATGGCCAATATATTCCTAGAAGCATGAATCATCCCCACCTAGTTGTAAAGACCTAATGTTTCCCCATACACCATTGCTAAGACATATAATTTAATTGATAAAAGGATTGGGAAATGAAATTCAGTCATATGTGGGGAAATGCATATATCCATGTTGAGGCTATGGATGCTCACTTGTAATAGAGAAAGGTATGGGATGTCGAGGTGACTCTGCCAAGACTATAGATGCTCATGAGCAGTCAAGAAACATTACAAGAAAGTGAAACAACTTGTTTACTCAAAATATTCAGCCTCATTTAAAACCCTATGATTATGTTTGTTACTTGATACATCATGTGAAGCTTTAAAATAAATCAACTCCACACTTTTTATATTTAGAAAAAAAAAATTAATCACTGAAGTTGCATGATTGGGATACCATGGATTCATGTTACAAGGGAAGGACCTAAAGAAACCATTTGTTTAAATTCTAAGGTATGATTGTTTCTGAAATTATTTGGCTTCTTGTTAAAAAAATATCATTAAGTAATTATTGATATATTCATATATCCTTCCATTGTTTCACCATTTATTAAGCCCTCAACAACCCCCCAAGTTTTGGGAAAAACTTGGGACCCCTCATTTTTCCCTTGGTTAGTATGTTTTCTTATTTTGGACATAGAATGACCTTAGTTTCTCATTGCCTTGTTGCATTGTTCATACTATTTAGACGTTTAATTCAAATGGGACTTTGCATTTCATTTGTTTGGTTTTGACTCAGTTTATTTTCTTCCTTGAACTTTATTCCTCAATTTTCTTTATTTATTTCCCCCCTTAAACTTA
This sequence comes from Picea sitchensis, assembly GCA_010110895.2. Lineage (NCBI taxonomy): Eukaryota > Viridiplantae > Streptophyta > Pinopsida > Pinales > Pinaceae > Picea > Picea sitchensis. Next base: position 17,097 of record SNQJ01S0007510.1, on the reverse strand, counting down.
ATTACCCATTGAGTTTTTAGTTTCTTCCCTTGTATGTTTCTTCCTTAATTTCCTTTGTTTGAATGCCTTCCTTTCCTTTACACATTTTGAATTTTGCTTCACCTACCTTTCAACTTCTAAATAGGCCCAATTTCCATAATCAGGCCTCTTTTTTTCTTTGATTGCTTCATTAGTCCCTCAATTTAGAAATCAGGCTCGATTACCGAAAACAAACCCTCCTATGACACCTCTTCCTTGTTGTATTCAAGCCTTTGCTTAAAATTTCGTTCGAACCTTTGAACATTTCGAATCCTAGTATTTGTTCAAACTTCAAAATATCTTCTTTCAAACTCTTAAATTTCACCTTGACTCCTTGATCCACCCAATTTAGAAATCAACCTAGATTTCCAAACAGGGTCTTCATCCACCAAATTTGGTGTGGGCAGGTCACAATTTCAGGATCGACCTTGATCTTCAAATCAATCCCTCCGTTAATTCCCTCAAACTCTTCAATTTCCCTCCCCCAATCTGTTCAAACTCTTTTAAATTTTTGTTTGAATGCATTTTCTTCTTTACAAAATTTTTCTTTTCCTTTTTGAATTCATTCAAGTCATACCAAATCCTTTTCTAAGCCCGATTATCAACACCAATTGTCAAAATTGGGATCTCTTTTCACTTGTTCATTGTGGCCTTCACCTGATTTGGACGTCAACCTCGATATCCAAATTGGACCTTCTCGTTATCATTCAAACTGTACAAACTTTTCATTTTATTCGATGTTATTTTTGTTTTTCTTCACCTTTTGTTCTAAACTTTGGAGTTTACCTTTGAACTTTTGTGTAAATCCTTGCATTTGAAATAACTTTTAATTTTGTTATTGATCAGCCATTTTTTAAAAAATTGGGCCTTCTCGTGAACCTTTGTCCTGATTCTATGATCAGGTATGATGTCCAAATTTGGTTCTACCCTCATTCAAAGGTAGTATTAAGATAAGACGATTTGAAAATCGACCCTCATTGCCAAATTAGGACCTCTCCCTTGGATCCTAGTGTAACCTTGCCTCGATTATTTGCAAGCAGCCTCAATTTCCCAAATCAAACCTCTTTGTTAGATCCATGCGATTGAATCCTGGATTCTGAGATCAATATCGATCCTCAAATCTAGACAAGAAATAGGCTCAAATAGTGAAAGAAAATAAAGTTTGAATTGAGAAAATAAATCAAACTAGCCAAATGGCACAAGAGTACAAGAAATGAAATGGTCGAGAAATAAGTTTGAGTAGTAATGAAGTAAGCTTGATAAAACTAGGAAAATGACTTAGCAATCACAAGAGAATCCCCTAGATGTCATGAAAAGATAGAATATTTGAACCGGTAACAATAATCAAACCCTCCATACAACACACATGGATAACTCGATGGTGAAACTAAACAAGAAAGAAGAAATTTCGAACAATCATAAAGGAATTTGAACTAGAAAAAAGTAATCTAACCCTCAAAAGGAAGAAATTAACTACTAGCTAAAGAAATTGAAGAACCAAGAAAGAAAACCAACCATAGAAGCGAAATAACTGAAACAATTAACCTCCCTCTCCCTCTTTTGTATAAATAAGAGAAATGCAATAGGAAACAAGATTTTTGCTTGAGATTGTAAATTGCTTTCAATATCAACTAAGTGTTGAAATATTGTGAGGAAATGTGTCTTGGATTAGGAAAGGTGTCATGCAAGCCAGAGACATATGAACTAATGTATCTCCAAGTCATTTAATTTTTTCCTAAGTCTAACATAGGGAAATGGTTTTAATTAATTTGATTAATTGTCATTTAAATTATTCCTAAGTTTAAACTTAGGAAATGAAAATAATTAATCATTATTAGTTAACCACTTATTAGAAGCTTCTTTGATCTTATCTGGAAAGTCAAAGTTAGTTTCAGATTAGATCGTAGTCATTGATTTTTCATGTTGGGGATTTAATCTCCGCCATCCAATCACTCGACAGGAGATTTATAAGCAAGGGAGGTAACTTGAGGAGATCATTGAGTTGGTGAGTGACACTAAGAGGGTTTCATATGCAATATTGAAAGTGTGACATAGAAATTATCTTGGAGAGAATAAGAGGGAGATTGGAAGACAATTTGTCTTCATCTTCTTTTATGTCATCTATAACATCATAGGTAGGGTTGAATCTTGGTGTACAAGAGAAGAGAGAGGGTTGTACGACTGCGATTTGTAAAGACCAAGAGAGGGGGTGTGTGTAGGGACGACAAGGGCCACGTTTGGAGTTTCTAAGGGGGAAGGAGGCTAGGTCATTCCAACTGTGTCACCCATAGAACTGAACCCAGATGTGAAGTTTGCAGGATGCTACAACCATACCAACACCGCTTCATACAACCATACCAACAGGACGTGCACTCGCAAGCATATAAGTCCATGCAGGCCATGGTGTTGGGTAGAATTTTGGTGAGCTAAAGGCTCATTCCTTGACTGATATTTCACTGGAGAAAAGTGCCAAGTTTGGGCACAATATTGCATTGTAAACATTTTCTAAATATCTTACTGAAGTTGATTAATAAAACCCTTTATTTGTTGGTTTTCCCTAGAGTTAGGGTTTCCAAGGTATCTATAGTGTCTATTTTATTGTGTGTTTGGTTTATATTAAATCCATTGTGCTTTGAAATAACTCAGTTATATTTTTGTTATAGATAATATTTAGAATTTGTTGTTGTTCTTTAGATCTGGGTATAAAAATCTATTAAAATGGAAAATAAGTTTGTTTAGTTTTAAGGAAAAATAACACTAAGAAGCCAATTGGACACTATTTGGAGATTCACTTTGACGTATATGTGGTGTGAGTTGTATTAGAATGGTTGTGAGATCACTAAATTTTGTTGTAAATTTTTCTCATGCAATAATTGTAGATTTTTAATGACAAAATCAGAAATATTTCATTCACACATTTCGTCAAACACTTAGCAACCTAGAGATAGTTGCCTTCTTAAATTTCATAAATGCATACCCACATTCAGAAATTTCTATAAGTAGAAATACACATTGTTAAGCAAAATATGTAGTGGAAATACGCAATGGACAACAACACATAACTCACAGAAATTTAGGCAAATGCCAGGGAAAACGCCAATGTGGGGAAACCCAACAAGAGAGAGAGAGATTTATTATTCAGCTTCAGGAAATTACATATCAGCAGCAAAATAACATTTCTAGCCAAGGAAAATACCTGACAACACCAAATCTGTCCCACAGAAATTTGCCTCGTTTTCCATGCCAAAATCGTATTGTTGTCCTTCCTCTTCTGTACCTCATTTTCTGTGCCCACAGTCCACTATACGGATTGTTCCATACGGCCCAAAAACAACCACCAAAAATCTGAAAATTTCCTCGAAAACCATGCCAAAAATTGCCTCAATTTTCGTGCCAAATCTGTACGGACTGTACAGATCCGTACAGTATGGCCTCCCACAACAGAAAAAAAAAATTCAACCAAAAATCACAAAAAAAAATTCTCGGGAATCGTGCCCACTTTCCTCGAAAAATGTGCCCTCTTTGCTGCTCACTTTCCTCTCTCAAGCTTGCTCATAAAATCTCTCTAACTCTCCTTCTAATGTCCTCTCTCGACATTAGACATGTCTTGCACACTACCCAATGCATTCTTTTATAATCTGAAAATGACATTTTCCCCCAAAAGTGTCTTTTCACCTTCCCCAACCCTAGATCCAAAGGCCAAGATTAGATCTTGCCTTTTTCCAAGATCAAGGGTCATGATTCATCCCTCCAAAATGTCTCATTTAAAATTAAAGTGAATTTCACTTTATTACATAAGTGCTTTATGAAAATAAAGTCACTTTAAAAATAGAAGGTACACATTATTAAAAAGTCACTTTAATAAAAGAACCACTTAAACAACTTTATAAAAACTATTACAAAGTTAAGTGCCTAGTAGTGTAAACATTAAGGTAACATCCACATACAAGACAAAACATGTGGAGTACCTCCAGAGCTAAAAAGATAACACTACCTCTTAGCAAGGGATGTGCTCTCTACCATCTCCATCATCTAGTCCCATCACATTGTGCTCTGTAGGAGCTCCCTCTGAACTTGGAGCCATCTGCAACACATCCATAGAAATTGAACTAGAAGATCTTCTCCTGAAAACCTCCCAGAACCCTGAGCTCACTTCATCTTGAGCATCGGTTCGATCAACCTAGCTAAGCCTTCTGCTAGTGCTCAGAAGAGACTCGCTCTCTTCTCTCGGAATGAAAGATTGGTACCTTGGCACCACCGTAGTCTCAGGAGCCTCCTCACGCTCCTCATCCGACGTTGAATCATACATCATAGGATGTCCTCTCAACATATACAACCTATCCACCCAGTTATCGATCATCTGCAGCTCTACCAGGTCCACTCCCTCTCTATAGATAAAGACATGTTCCCTCTTGAACAATACACAATATCCTACATCCTGCAAGGCTGAGACTGAGAGAAAGTTAACACTCAAACCTAGAACAAAGAGAACTCGATCAATCTCCAAGAGTCACCCAAAATCGAGTTGGAATATACTCCACGTATAGCTCTCGCCATACCACCTTCATTTACCACCTGTCAGCTAGGACCAATCTCTGTGAAGTCTAGGAATACTCGTCAGATTCTCGTCATGTGGTTAGAGGCTCCGCTATCCACAATCCATCTAACATCACCTTCGAATCCTCCACTGCCGACACTGGAAACTAGGGTAACCAAAGAAAATTCCCTATCAAACTTTGAAGCAAAGTCCTCTATGGTTGTTGTAGCAGCTGTCTCAGGCCCCTCTGACTCCTTCTTCTTATTCTTCCTCTCAGGACATTGAGAAGCAAGGTGCCCCAACTGATTACAACAATAACATCTGACTTTACTCAAGTCCCTTCCGGAACTTCCTTTCTTCTTTCTCTTTGCCACAAGAGCAACATTCTCATCAGCTCTGTTTGTCTTTTGATCACTGCTCTGATATCTTTTCCGGATCTCTTCTTGAGTGAAATCATCCCACAATTTGCTCCAATCTAGTAGATGTTCACGACCCACCACGCACTTCACGAATACTTCCCAATCTTTGGTGAAGCCATTTAAGGCTATCCTCACCAACTCAGAATCCGAAATGACCTCTCCAACAGCTGTCAGCTCATCTTTAACTTGAGCCACCCGGGTAAGATAAGAAGAGACACTCTCCTCCTTACCCATCTTGGTATCATGCAACTTAGCCCTCAAGGCCATATTCTGGTTCTCGTTCTTCGCCTTGAACAAGTTCTGAAGTGTATCCCACATCTCCCTGGTAGTCTTTTTCTCAGCCAAGTGTGGGATAAGGTGATCCTTCACCCCATCCAGAATAATCCTTTGAGCTCTGGCTTCCTTGACCTCATGCAAGTCCAAAGCAATAGGATTTGCTGCAAGAGCTGCTATAACAGAGTTGACATAGCTATAGATCTTGTTCTCCTTGAGAACGGTTGACAAACGAACCTTCCACTGCAAGTAGTTGGAAATGCCATCCAACCGATCCTCATATCTAATGCTTGCAACCATATTCCCTATCACAACTCAAGGAAAACAATCATGCCCTTTTGCCCAAATATCACACTGCCCACTGCCAGAGACAAAGCTCTGATACCATGTAGATTTTTAATGACAAAATCAGAAATATTTCATTCACACATTTCATCAAACACTTAGCAACCTAGAGATAACTGTCTTCTTAAATTTCATAAATGCATACCCACATTCAGAAATTTATATAACCAGAAATACACATTGTTAAGCAAAATATGCAACGAAAATACACAATGGACAGCAACCCATAACTCACAGAAATTTAGGCAAATTCCAGGGAAAACCCCAATGTGGGGAAACCCAATGAGAGAGAGAGAGAGAGATGTATTATTCATCTTCAGGAAAGTACATATCAGCAGCAAAATAACATTTCCAGCCAAGGAAAATACCTCACAGCACCAAATCCGTCCCATAGAAATTTGCCTCATTTTTCGTGCCAAAATCGTACCTCTGTCCTACCTCTTCCATACCTCATTTTCCATGCCCACATTCCATTGTACGGACTATTCCATATGGCCCAAAAATAGCCACCAAAAATCTGAAAATTGCCTCAAAAATCGTGCCAAAAATTGCCTCGATTTTCATGCCAAATCCTTATGGATGTATGGACTGTACTGACTGTATTGATCCGTACAGTACAGCCTCCCATGGAAAAAAAAAAATTCGGCCAAAAATCACAGAAAATGTTTCTCGGGAATCGTGCCCACTTTCATCGAAAAATGTGCTCTCTTTGCTACTCACTTTCCTCTCTCAAGCTTGCTCAGAAAATCTCTCTAACTCTCCTTCCAATGTCCTCTCTCGAAATTCGACATGCCTTGCACACTACCCAATGCATTCTTTTATAATCTGAAAATGACACTTTCCCCCAAAAGTGTCTTTTCACCTTCCCCAACCCTAGATCCAAAGGCCAAGATTAGATCTTGCCTTTTCCAAGATCAAGGGTCATGATTCATTCCCGCCAAAATGTCTCATTTAAAATTAAAGTGAATTTCACTTTATTACATAAGTGCTTTATGAAAATAAAATCACTTTAAAAATAGAAGGTACACGTTAATTAAAAAGTCACTTTAATAAAAGAACCACTTAGACAACTTTATAAAAACTATTACAAAGTTAAGTGCCTGGTAGTGTAAACATTAAGGTAACATCCGCATACAAGACGTCCACTCCCTCTCTGTAGATAAAGACATGTTCCCTCTTAAACAATACGCAATATCCTACATCCTCCAAGGCTAAGACTAAGAGCAAGTTAACACTCAACCCTAGAACAAAGAGAACTCCATCAATCTCCAAGAGTCCCCCAAACTCGAGTTGGAATATAACATTCCCAACTCCACGTATAGCTCTCGCCATACCACCTTCATTTACCACCTGTTGGCCAGGACCAATCTCTGTGAAGTTTGGGAATACTCGACAGATTCTCATCATGTGGTTAGAGGCTCCGCTATCCACAATCCATCTAACATCACCTCTGAATCCTCCGCTGCCGACATTGGAAACTAGGGTAACCAAAGAAAATTCACTATCAAAATTTGAAGCAAAGTCCTCTATGTCTATTGTAGAAGTTGTCTCAGGCCCCTCTGACTCATTCTTCTTCTTCTTCCTCTCAGGACATTGAGAAGCAAGGTGCCCCAACTGATTACAAAAACAACATCTGACTTTACTCAAGTCCCTTCCGGAACTTCCTTTCTTCTTTCTCTTTGCCACAAGAGTAACATTCTCATCAGCTCTGTCTGTCTTCTAATCACTGCTCTGAGATCTTTCCTGGATCTCTTCCTGAGTGAAATCATCCCACAGTCTGCTCCAATCTGGTAGATGTTCACGACCCACCACACACTTCACGAAGACTTCCCAATCTTTGGTGAAGCCATTTAAGGCTATCCTCACCAACTCAGAATCTAAAATGACCTCTCCAACAGCTGCCAGCTCATCTTTAACTTGAGTCACCTGGGTAAGATAAGAAGAGACACTCTCCTCCTTACCCATCTTGGTATCATGCAACTTATCCCTCAAGGCCATCTTTCGGTTCTCGTTCTTCGCCTCGAACAAGTTCTTAAGTGTATCCCACATCTCCTTGGCAGTCTTTTTCTCAGCCAAGTGTGGGATAAGGTGATCCTTCACCCCATCCAGAATAATCCTCTGAGCTCTGGCTTCCTTGACCTCATGCAAGTCCAAAGCAACAAGATCTGATGCGAGAGATGCTAACACAGAGCTGACATAGCTATAGATCTTGTTCTCCTTGAGAATGACTGACAAACAAACCTTCCACTGCAAGTAGTTGGAAATGCCATCCAACTGATCCTCATATCTAATGCTTGCAACCATATTCCCTATCACAACTCAAGGAAAATAGTCACACCCTTTTGCCCAAATATCACACTGCCCACTGCCAGAGACAAAGCTCCGATACCATGTAGATTTTTAATGACAAAATCAGAAATATTTCATTCACACATTTCGTCAAACACTTAGCAACCTACAGATAACTGTCTTCTTAAATTTCATAAATGCATACCCACATTCAGAAATTTCTATAAGCAAAAATACACATTATTAAGAAAAATATGCAATGGAAATACAGAATGGACAACAACCCATAACTCACAGAAATTTAGGCAAATGCCAGGGAAAACCCCAATGTGGGGAAACCCAACGAAAGAGAGAGAGAGAGATTTATTATTCAGCTTCAGGAAAGTACATATCAGCAACAAAATAACATTTCCAGCGAAGGAAAATACCTCACAGCACCAAATCTGTCCCACAGAAATCTGCCTTGTTTTTTGTGCCAAAATCGTATCGCTGTCCTACCTCTTTCGTACCTTGTTCTTCGTGCCCACAGTCCACTGTATGGACTATTCTGTGCGGCCCAAAAAAATCCACCGAAAATCAGAAAATCGCCTGGAAAACCATGCCAAAAATTGCCTCGATTTACGTGCCAAATCCGTACGACTGTACAGACTGTACGGATCCGTACAGTACGGCCTCCCACAGCAGAAAAAAAAAAAAAAATCGACCAAAAATCATAGAACTTTTTCTCGAGAATCGTGCCCACTTTCCTTGAAAAATGTGCCCTCTTTGCTGCTCACTTTCCTCTCTCAAGATTTCTCATAAAATCTCTCTAACTCTCCTTCCAATGTCCTCTCTCGACATTCTACATGTCTTGTACACTACCCAATGCATTCTTTTATAATCTGAAAATGACATTTTGCCCCAAAAGTGTCTTTTCACCTTCCCCAACCCTAGATCCAAAGGCCAAGATTAGATCTTGCCTTTTCCAAGATCAAGGGTCATGATTCATTCCCTCCAAAATGTCATGGTTGATAATAAGTACAAATGGATGAACTCCAAATTGGTCCCCTTATGTTGAAATCCCTCACGGGAAGACTCTTTGCAGATTGAGTTATCCTATAAGTATGGTTAGACAACCCATGATTATTTGTGGAATAATAAGATGAAGTTCAATGATTTTTTCAGTGAAACCATCCTATATGGATATTTATTCTCATGCCTTTTCTGGTGGTATGTGGAACGTCACATAACTCCTCACGGTTAGAGAGTTATGGCCATGAGAAGTTGGAGAACCCAGGTTTGGGTAATGGACCCAAGTTTGTTTGATAGATAACGGTATGAGTTTTGATATATTTTCAGGCAATACTATTATATATGGATATTACATGTCATTCCATTTCTGGTGGTATGTGTAACGCCACATAACTCCTCACGGTTTGAGAGTTATGGCCTTACGAAGTTGGAGGACCCTCATATGTCATCTAGAAGCCCCAAAAGGTCAAAGTAGTCAAAGTGGCTTAAGATATTTTAGAAGGTAAATAATAAATTGAAGTGATGAGTGTACTATAATTCAAAGTGAATACAAAATAAATTATTTAAATAATAAAATTAATGGATAAATTAGAAGTTGTTAACCCTAAAATAAGGAAAGTGGGCAAAGTGACCTAGAAGATGTTTTTAAGGAAGCTACTTGGAGAGTATAAATAAGAGGCAAGGCTCTCTCATTTTAGATTACACTTGATCATATTGAATATTTATAGGTGTTTGAGGTAACCAAAGGATATCTAAGCCAAATTTCTGAGGGAAGTTGAAGAAAAGAAGGCCAGAATTCAAGGAAGGATAAATTATTTTGATGATGTTTTCTAAGGTATGTTATTTATAGATCATCTCACCATTTTCGCAATAACTTTTTTTATAGAATGATTCAGACCGTGAAATTTTTATTCCATTGAGGAAACATATCCAAGTATCTTTGGTAGATAATTCATTTTGTGGCTCGTTTTATTTTTGTAGTTACACTCCGTGGAAAATAGGGTTTGTGGCTAGTCCTGAAACTAGTCTAAAACATGTGTTTCGGGTAAAAATGTCATAACTTATTCATAACAGATCCAAATTTAGTAAGACGAAATGTGTTGGTTATATAACAGTCTATAGTATTCCTGGTAATAGTTTTAGATCGATTCAAAAAATATTCCATGCGGGGCACGCTCTACAAGGTATCTCTCTAGAATAATCCAGAATTCAGCAAGGTATGCCATTTTTTCTATAACTCCTTTTCTGAGAGGTTCCAAGTAGTGAAACCTGGATGAATTGCATAAAAAAAACTCAAGAACATTGTGTATTTTTTTCAGATCTTTATTCATTACAGGTACAAAGTTCTGATTATTTCAAGTTAGGGTTGCTGACTAATCCAAAACTAGTCATGTGAGACTAAAAAAAAGTTTGATGAAAATGTTAGTCTCTTGTTGTTAAAGTTAAGGAAGGTTTGCAGATATGTAATAATATACACCAGGTCTATTACATAATTAAAAATCATATTTGGATGATGATATTTATGAGGTATTTTGTTTGAGGTACATGTTGGGTACATCGTTGATACAAGTAGTTGATGAGTTGGCACATGCATGAGGTGTATAGTTGATGATGTTGGTACATATTGATGAGTCATAGTTGATGAGTAGTTGACACATGATTGGTACATACTTGGTACATGGTTGGATGCACTTTTTTATGGTACAGGTTGATTACAGGTTGTTATGTATAGGTTGGTGCATGGTTGATGCATGTGTTTATGGTATAGGTTGATGCATGGTTGATGCATGGTTTAGGTTTATTGGTACAGTTTTACAGCGGTATATCTCACAGGGATAGTGTGACAGTGGTTCCATCATTCTACTTTTACTTCAGGGCGGTTAGATGGGGCAAGGACAAGTGGTTGTATCCACCTTCCGGTTGTAGCCAGAGAATAGAGGGGGTTGTAGAATCCTTCTGGTTGTAGCCAAAGGGGTCATTAATAGAGAAAATATATAATATATTTTCTCTATTAATGCCTCCCCTCCATGAGGGTGTGGGGCGTTAATAGAGAACATATATTATGTATTTTCTCTATTAATTCCCCCCCATG
>SNQJ01S0007509.1:96905-114620 GCA_010110895.2 Picea sitchensis | reverse complement strand
TGCCAGATTTAGTATAAATACAAGAGGTCAGTGTTCATTCTGGCAGGCATTCTCAGAACTGCAGAAGCAACACTTGTGCGCACTGCAGTTGGCCAGTTTGTGCGCAAGTTTGGAGGAGAGTTGTTGTTGCAGCTGTTGCAGCTAGCAAATTTCGGTTTTGGCTTGGACTATCTCTTGGTTATGGTTTGGACTCTCTGATCAGCTCTTGCTTGGTGCACTATCCTTGGAGAAAGGTGTGCCACCCTTTGTTTGGATATCTGGCCTAGGGTTTGCTTTTAGAATGACTCTCTGTCACGGTTAAGGTGCTCGAGGGTGGCTTCAGCCTATGGTTGGGTGACAATAGTGATATTGTCTATGGTTCAATGAGCACATCCATCATATTCTAACAATGTGCACACACTGAAGAGCACTCGAGGGGGGGTACTTATGAGGCATTGTCGAGCATAGAAGAAAGAATATCCTTGTGTTGTGTGGTGCAGGTACTATGGGTGCCAAGAGCTTCTCTGTCTTCAAAAATTCAGAAGTGAAATATTGGTTTAGTAATCTTATTTCTTTATGAATTAAGAGACTAGCTTGAGTATTTTGCATTCCTTCTTCGCCCTAGTGGTACCATATCCTAGTGTTGATCAGTGTTAGTACATACACACCCATCCTTAGTCTTTTTCCATTGTTTTTATTTTCTTTTCAAATCTCCCTTACTTAGTTATTTTCTCCTTTCAAGTGTGGGTTGCGGTTCATACAACTATCAAATTCCTCGGTCAACAGACCCAAAATCCCGTGTATCTATACTTAGTCATTTTTCCTCTTTCGAAATACCAACACTTAGTCATTTTTCAAGTGATGCGAGAGTCTCGTTGCAGGAGTCCAACATGTTCCAGACTCGCAATTCCCAATGTCCCATGCCCCACACTCACGTGGCACTCAGAATGACACATTTACCTCTGTGTCCTCCAATATGCACCTTCTACCATTTTCATACTTAGTCATTTTCTTGGAATGTGGATGTGGGACACCTGTCATATCCCACTTACCTTTTCCCATGCTCCTATCCAAAAACTCGTAGTTTTATTTTCTACAGAATGACCCTCTTACTTTCACAACCTGCATACTGAGCTTTTCCCATACTTAGTCTATTTTTCAATTGTGGGAGGGTGAGTCCTCCCCTTCCATGATTTTCATCTCATCGTGTCTTGTGTCCCAGCCCTGCAATCCTGCCTTCAACAAAATTCACTTTCCATTCTTCTTTTCGCACTTCCATACTTAACCATTTTTCATCTTCCACAACATCACATCATAATTTCCCGATTGCATTTATTTGTCCCCACCTCATCAACCACCACTTGCATGAACATAATGTTATTATTAAAGTGGCAAAGATTTTGTAAATCCTTGTAATAAATTCAAAATCTCGTTGTGCAAACCGAAAACTTTGAAATAAGAGATACGGTGATTAATCATCAAAGAAATACATGGTAAATTAAATTAAGAACTAATATGTCAAGCTATAAAACTTTATATCGACAATAGCACCACCTATTGGTAAGAGTAGAAAGCAGTATAAATAATCTCAAGTAGGATAAAAGAGTTGTATTGTGGAGATACGCTAAATACACTCGGACGTGAAGACCAAGAGTTCCAGTGGTTGCGAGCTTACAACTACTACAATCCCCTCCCTCCTACTGATAAGAACATAAACCGATTCTAGACCGCAAGCATATCCTTGGATGGTTGTGTTCGGGAGGTAACAAATTTTAAAGATCTAGTTCAACGGTGCGCAGATAAATTTGATTAAGAAAGGAGAATAATTTAGCTCCAAGGATAACATCTTATCTCCTTAGCTCCTTTAGTGTTCAAAAGAATGTTGTGACTCCCTACACCCACCATGCAATTCAAGGGTGAAGAAGCCAACGAATTCCTCAAAGAACACAGAGGACGAGAAGAGCTCCTCAAGAAATATTTGGTCGACCTAAGAACTAATACCAATGCTTCTAAGATTGAGGTAAGTTCCTTAAAGTATCCCTATAAGGAATTTTTCTGGTTGTTTGCTCGCATGATTGGTTTGGAATCCATGGCCTCTTTGCCAAGAAATATCATTTATATCCTCCATTTCTATGTGCATGAATATGCCTTCATTGATTGGGGTCACATTATTTCCACTGAAATCTCATTTCAACTAGGCGGTCAGAAGAAGACCCGGAAATTTTACATGACATCTTATATGATTTTCTCCATAGCCTATTGTCATGTTTTCAAGGAATTTCCTAGGGAAAGAAGTGTCGCCTTCAAGGTGGAACCAGTCTTCGCCTGATATCCATCCTTATGGAGGCACAAGGCTCAATATTGTTTTTACACGGTCCATAATAATTTCATTTCATAATTCAAAAAATTAATATTCGTCCCTAACACGTCAAGACTATCACTTGAGGCTTCCACCTTAATTTCATAGAAAGGATTTTTTCAAACTACAAAGGATTTCAAGATTATAAGATATTTGGTTTCGAGGAGAAACCCTTTCTTCTCCCTTTCTATGTATCAAACATGCACTGTGTTATAGAGGTATGCAGGAAATACAAAGACTAGGCTCATTTCTTTAATGAGAAAAGAAAAAGGCAATTCATCTCATTGCCCTGGAAAGTTGGAGAAGTTGTTATAAAGCACATCTCCCATTTGGATGAACTTGCAGGTCAATTTGACCAACTTAGCTTGAATAAAGATAAATGCCTTGTGGGTTTCGACCCTAATGATTTATTTATTGCACATATGTCCCAAGTGGGGTATTCCTCTTATTTTACTAAAATTGAACAATTTAAAAAAGAAGGGGATAATTTGAACCTTCCCGAGACCTCAGTAAACGAAGCTCTTAATGATATGGAATAATTAGCCAGCACCAATGAATTCTATCGACAAGGTAGAGAAGTAACAAATAAAAACCTCAATTCTCCAACTGTGTCTCAAAGACGTACCCCAGCAAGAACAAAACCAAGAATCAGTGGTTTGGAAACAAGGAAAACAATTGTCGAAAACTCAAATGATGGCAGTGACAAGGACCCAACAAAGAAAAATCTTGAAAAATCCCATGTTGTACATACCTCTGCTAAAAGAAAAAGAGATACCTAGAAAACAGGACTGGAGATACTAGAAATTCAAGAAAGTCCTCGAGCAATGGATGTAGATGAGATTATCGAAGAATCCAACTAGTTTGAACAATGACTATTGGAAACCCAAGAAATTGTCGAATCTTTGGTCACTCAAGAACCAGAAATATTTGAAGAGTCTATAAACTTCACCACGCGGCTTACAACAGAAGTTCCAAAAAATTGTCAATTGAAAAGGTAAACATGAAAAATAAGAAAATGTATGAGAAATGGAAATCGACAATTGATTTCCATGGGGTTGACTTTCAAAGATTGTACAGTTTCATGAAGCAATCGAAGAAGCATTGAAGGAATGTGTCAGTAACATAGAAATGGAAAATTTAATTTTAAAGGAAAAAATAAAGGAATTGGAGGAAACTCCAATTCCAAGATCATTGTTTGTTGAGCCATTAAACACAGTTCAACCAAAACTTACCTTACATGATATTCCAGAAAGCACCAACAAGTGGAAAGGTTCATCTAGTTTGTTGTTAGCAGTAATAAAGGATGTTGGAAATGGCATACAAAAAAGAATAGATTTAATCCAAGAAATCTTGGAGCTTGCACAAAGCTCCACCAACTTTGCAAGAAGGATTACACACTTCAAAGAATATCTCCAAAAGGATTTGGAAAACGACGAAGGCTTTTACAAAGACGTCATAGAAACATTTTCAGCTAAAGTTTCAAGTTTAAGTGATATCCACATAAGAGATCAAAACCTTCCTTCTAAAATCCGGATGAAACAAATTAATGCTTGTTGGTTGAAAAGAATAAAAAGTTTAAGAGAAATGATAAATGAGTTAGATGTTGTGAAGAATAAAAGAGGTGACCTTTTCTTTAAACTTGTTGATCGCGCAAAGGAACTCGATGGCCCAAATTTACTAATGGACACAATACTTTTATCTAAAGAGCAATTACTATAACAACTTAATGTATTAAAAGTTGCATGGGTAAGTGAGTTCACTGACTCAATAGAATTCTCCGAGGAAGAAATTGAAGGGTAGCTAGTCAGATATGTCAACATAAATGATCAGGTAGATGACATGTTGCACCAATTAGGTATGGACTTAAGAGAGATCGAGAATGACCTGTTCAAAATAAAGCCCTGACATGAGATGGTGGTGGCCCCCATGAGGGAATACATAGAAGAGAGGTTGAGAAAATCGCTAATCAAGATCATCGAAACATATCAGCAAGAAGTGGTTACAATAGTTATCCCACCTCCAACATAACAACCATCTACAAAAGAGGCACCAACAAGCAAGTAAATGGTTAAAAGAATTTCCATCATGGTGAGTCAAATAGTGACCTTATTCTCATTCTTATTTTCCTTCTTCTACACTCATTTGTCATATTTCCTTCCATTTCCAATAATCTGTGAAACCCAAGGTTGATCTTTGATTGTTTTTCTTGTGTCTTCCAGGTCTTTTCATTTCATGGTCTACGGGAGCCCCATCCCAATCCTATTTGAAGGAAAAACACAATCTTTTATTTGTATTCCAAGACATTACTCTTTTATTTAAAGACATATATTATTTTTGAGTTTCCCAGAGAATTGATTTGGGACATAACATTATTGTAATATCAATACTTTGATTTAAGCATGAGATTTAAAATGTATGTCTATTAGAACCTTATTTGTGTCTATCGAAATGATCATTTAAATTTCTCTACCATATACGGTCCATGCTTTCTTTTTCCTATCCTTGAATGTTGTATTATGATTTGATGAATGTTGTGATGGAAATGTCATGTTATTTTATTGCACACTCTGTTGGTTTACAATCTTGTAACATATTGTAAATATTTGCTTCTTTTTTTTTTATAAGATACCTGGTCCTTTCTCGTGTATTCTTTGCATTTGAATATTTATTTCAAAATCAGCCCTAGTCCTTCTCAGGCGTTGTTTATATTCTTAAATGTTATTTAAAATATAGGATTACCACCTCTTTAAAAACGTAGGGGGATTATATCCTCCTGAGGTTGAATCAAAGACCGTAAAATAGTCTTTAAGATCAACACATAGCTAGGGGTGGATTTTTGTAGAAAGACCAAGTGCAACAAAGCCTACAGTTGGGTGGAAAATCGCTTTGCCTCAGTTAGTTGGCTACACTGCAATATTCGAACATATAATTTTTTCGGCTCTGTTCTGGAAATTCTTGTGTATATTTTGTTTCATGAATCTTCATGGTTTGTAAAGAAATGGTGGGAAAATGCTCGAATAGAGATACTTCTCTTAGTGTGAATCTATTTTCCTTATCTTCAAGATGGGGTTGTAAAGAATAAAGTCTTGGGTTGTTATCATTTTCTACTAGAAATAGAACTGACCATGTTGCATATCAACTAGGTTTTTCCCTTCATTTTGAATTTTATGTTGATGAATTTATTTAAAAGGGAGATTCTAGAGTGATTATCCCCAATTATCGACCATTGATTTTAGTTTATGTGTGTAAATTCTTATTTGTTTTTGTTGTTATTAATGTATCTGGAGCATGTTATTGAAGGCATAATTACGTTAACGTTGAATCCCATCGTATGATCTTTGTATGTTAATGGTTCTTCTCTATGCTCCAAGCATGATATAATTAGTAAATATCTGGTTATCAAATTGATTTCCTATTGCATTCCATGTATTGATCAAATAAGGTAGTATTGCTTGATATTCCTGGATAAAAACTATTGTCCCGTGTTCTGACATCATCACAATCTAGTTTATTTACTTGGGTTTGCGGGCATTGGATGTCAATGCATACAAACGGAGACTTAGGTATCTCCAAGGCAGACCTGTAATGATTTTGATTGAAGCCCTGTTTTTGTAGTGCACCACATTAAATTTGAGAGATGGCCTTTGCTAGTTCGATTGCATTCAAGTTGGTCTATATCATGACACCCATATCAAATGTTGCAATTGGTCCACATGAAAATGTTAATTGCTCTTTCCAACCACTAGTACATCTAAACCAACTCTACTCTTGCCATCTTAATCCCACTACTGTAAGCATTTATCCTAAACACTCTTTCTTGTTAGAAATTTGGAATTTAAGATTTAAAAATGATAAATGTTGAGCCCAATCGTTCATGGTATCCTAAGATAAATGTTTATCCCTGCTCTTTATGGATATGGAGTCTGCATTGCTTCTATTGTATATATTTGTCTTTTATGTATGGATTTTCTACGACATAATTTCTATTGATCAACCAACAATTTTCTATAGAAGGGTTAGAGAGATGCAAGGTTATTGCTCTTCCTCAAATTGTTTAAATCACCCTATATATTTGGAAGAAAACTTCCCATTTAATTCCTTGGTCCTTGTAAATCTGTAATGCCAATTAAAATAATGCATTGTACAATTATATTACCAATAATGTCAAACAGGGGAAATTGGTATGAAAATTTGCTATGTGTTTTGGATGTGCAATTTCAACACTTGATCGACCAAGGGAAAGATTATTTGGCTCCACATTCACAACCTAACAACTTCAAACTTTTGTAAAAAGAAATTATGCCAATGAGTCCTCCCTTGCTAAGTTCCCCCAAACTTTAGCTCTTTTGTCATGAGATTAAGATCACCTCCTATAATCAAAATTTCAACTTTTATTGGTTTAATAGTTCCTCCTAGAAAGGAACCCTTTCACCATATGGCCCATATACATCGACTATATTGAAACTTTTTCCTAGTTCAAGAGAACAGAGAACACCTTCAATACATGAATTCAAAAACATGGAATGTGTCAATCTAAGTGACTTTTTCCCCCACCCAGTCAACACCCCAATTGAATGTCCTACATAATCTAAGCCTAAAAGATCCCACTCCTTCCATGACTTTGAAAGGTATTAAATGCACTCCTCCCCCTCCCCCGTTATTTATTGTATTTGAATAATATTGGGATTGTGGGGATCTACTAATCTACCCAAGGAAAATCTGGGAGGGTTTACCCATATCCATGATGTTTAATGACTTTATGATGATTAGGTCAACTTCTCAAGAGCATGCACTACTCTCAAGGTCTCTTCCAATGTTTTTTGTTTCCCTTCCATCAATTCCTTAATAGACTAATTATGAGCTATAGATATATGAGATTTGTTTCCCCTACCTCGAGGCTCCTTCATTACATCCTTGCTTGTTCCTCATTCCACTCCTCCAACAAATTTCCGTTTGGTTCCCTTCCTAGATCTAAGAGAATATATAAAGGGATCACTCTCATAAGGATCCTCTCCATTATTAAAAAGTATATTGGAACTTACTATCCCCTTTAATCCCTTTCCTAGGTCAAAGGTTGAGGATTCTTTCAATTCAAGGAATAAACCCAAAGGCATATCCATACCCAATCCCAATGGAACCTCAAAATTCAAACCATATCTTCGTTAACAAACTTCCTTTCATAAGACTTCAAATAAGAGCTACCTTTACAAATATCCAATGAAGGCCACTCATTGTGAGAAAAAATTACAACAAAATTTTTTATAGGCATGGAGTGCGTATAAATAGGGGGAAAATTACTAGATATTATGAAAACAAGGATTGTAATGGACTCCATATTTTTTGGCTCCCCAACGGCCACATCCAAATGCAAATTTGTTAAATCCACTAATGGTTGTCTATCTTCTATAGGGCTAACCATTTTGACAACATCCACGACCTTCCCTGTATCTTTATCCGCTTCGCAAGATACCAAACCAACACATATCACCTCTTCCATAGCCTTTTACTCAATCCCAAAACTCCAAAGATATTTTTCATCCTTTAGTTTGACATAGACAACCTCATTCCTTCCCATTTGACCACTATCTTCACAACTACTCTTCCTTCACCTTTTCTAATGAAACTTGAGCACATAATCACTTATTGGGTACCCATAATTGTGAAATCTATCAAAGTGGAATAAAATGCCAACATAATCCAAACTTTGCACTTACGACCTATTCCCCTCCTCTCTCTTGATATCCCTTGCCAACCTGTATTTTAAATCTGTTTCTACTAATATACGGGCTATTGAGCAAGATGTATCATATTTTAACTACTTGTCAACTTCTAGATATGTCCCAAGCCTATCACCAAAGGCCTTAAATATCTCCATAGACCAAGACTCAAGTGAAAAACTAGGCATCTTAACCTAAACCAGATGCAAAGAGATCTTATCCAACCTTGGGTCGAATCTAAGCACCCATTTTTTCATGATCACTATGCAGCCCCAAAATCACCATGCCTGCAAAATGATAACAACATCATCTTCTACTTTGAAATGGAAAKCCAACCATACTCACACCAACATATGAAAACCAGGGAAGTATCCTAAACAAGCAACTAAACCCTCTTTATCTAGGAAATAAGATTATCCTCAAAGATAAATTGTTCGTAAAACCTTCCCATCACCATTTTATTGGATAAATCCACTACATGTGTCATGGTTATGTCTTCCCATAACACAAGTTTAGTTATCCCCTTCACCAACTTAACGCAATTATTCCCCTTTCGTATGAGATTCAATTGCAGACGCCACCCCTCCTATGCTTCACAACAAGGACCATCTTCCTCGGAAATTATAGGGTTTACCTCCACTGAGATAACAAGTTTATGAATAGACAAGGTCTCAGTACCCAAAAAAAAAATCACGGGTTTCTAAATTGGAATATACTACGAGAATGCCAACCTTCGAGCCCTTTCTTCACTACTTGGCTTAGTACCCACAATAACTGACATGGCATGGTCAATAAAGACATATTGACCAAGCATACCATCACCATTTATCACTTTTAAGGAAATTTCTATACCTATGGCAGTGACCTCTACACTCCCATTCTTCCCTAATGGTTTTGCTAATGTTGGAGGTGAAGTTAGAAACCCCCTAGAAGATTTTTTTATGTTTCCCTAAAGCACCAACCAAGAATTTCCTACCAGTCATGTCTACCTATCACTAGTACAAAATGAGAGATAAGTGCCCAAAAAAATGACCAAAATCCGCATATAAATGACCACTTTTTATTTGGTGATTGTTAGTGGCTAATTTCCGGTCTCTTATCACGTGACCAAAAATGTGGTCATATTTAGTTTGGTCATTTATAGCTTGTCTTGTGGTCATTAACTTGGTCATATATTTGGTCATTAATTTGGTCATATATTTGGTCATTAATTGTAACAATTAATGACCAAATATATGACCAAATTAATGACCACAAGACAAGCTATAAATGACCAAACTAAATATGACCACGTTTTTTGTCACGTGATAAGAGACCGAAAATTAGCCACCAAAACTGCCATTTGGTCATTTATATGCGAATTTTTGTCATTTTTTTGGTCACTTATCTCACTTTTTGGTCATTTTATATGCGGATTTTGGTCATTTTGTTTGGTCACATATCTCTCATTATTTGGTCAGTGAACTACATACCCCATTCATGAAGGGGACCTTTCATGCTTTGTTGAAGACATTTGACATGCCACATCAAGCACTCCTCAAGCCACACTTCAGTTGAGGCTTCCTAGCCACCTGGCTCTAATACCAAGTTAAAAATTGGAAAGGAAAGGAATCGGACTCATAGCTACCCCCTACTAGAGGGATGCTCCACCACTAAGCTCCATGTCCCTTTCATGACAAGCACCCTTACTGAGTTTCTATAGGAACTTGGTTTTCCAAATTCAACACTATAGCTCAAGCCAAATATCAGCCAAGGACCCCTAGACACCAAGCTCTCATGCCATGTTGAAAACTAGACAAGCTAGGATTCAAACCCAAGGCAGTTGCACACCTCCAACCACCAAGCTGCTCTACTATTGAGTTACAACTCCCCGACCAACAGACTACTCTACCACTAAGCTACATGTCCATTTCATAGTGGGCACACTTAACAGTTTGTTGCAAAATCATGGATTGTCGTATCCAACGCTTTTCTTAAGCCACTCTGCAGCTAAGGCCTCTAAGCCACTTAGCTCTGATGCAATGGTGAGAACTAGACAAGCTAGGAATCCAACTTGGAACCTACCCCTGAATAGTGATATTCTCTACCCCTTTCATGCCAGGCACCCTCAGCAGTTCATTACAGAAGTGTGGATTGAAACATCCAACACTCACCCTCAAACCACACTTTGGGTTAGGCCTCTCTTAGCAACATATCTCTGATACAATATTGAAAACAGGAAATGTTGGGGATTGAACCTAGGACCTACCCCTGACCAATAGGCTACTCTAGCACTGAGATACATGCATGACTTACCCCCAACTATAGTTATCCTACCACTAACCTACATACACATTTCATAACATGAAACAGTTTGTTGTACAAGTGCGAATTGCTACATCCAACACTCCCCCTCAAGATAATAGCTCATCATGAAACTAGAAAGGTTAGGAATCAAACCCTGGACCTTCCCCTATCCAACAAGTTGCTCTAATACTAAGCTACATATGCCATGACCCCAACCAGTGGCCTGATCTACAATTGAGCCACATGCCCATTTCACGATGGGAAGCCTTATCGATTCATTGTGGAATTATATATGGCCACATTCACTGAAGCTTCACAAACATATCAAAGTAGAACATAAATTTTAATTTTATTGTTGTTCTAGATCACAAGATAATCCATCCATTCTGAGCAAAGCTTGGATGCAACCAATGGGTTATGTTTTCTCAGATATATGTCATAGAGATTCATTCCATCTCAGAGAAATCATTGCCAACAAATTCTACTTGATGGATTGGGACTGTTAGTTTTAGGTGAAGGGCATTTCCCCAAATAAGGACACCAACATACTCCATGCTCTTTCACAATTACATAGGAGACAAGTGTTATTCTTAGGCACCCTCTTTCAAAATAGTTTTAAAGAGCTCTTGAATATTTTGATGATGGCGAGGCCTAATATTTTATATTTGAACTCTATTTAAGCCTTCTTCAACTGGTTGACCTATATTAACACATAGTAAACTGAGTAGATATTAAATGTACTTGAATTATACCCTTCACAGGCTAAACCTCGTTCTTTAGAACTACAATATGTGAGTCATATGGATGCAAATATTGTAGCTCTTACCTCACAGCCTCAATGCCTGCATTATGCTTCGTTAAAAACTACATGGCAAGAATTTCTCCACCAATATTTCCAAAACAACACGGGAATTTCCCATATTGGCAACATAGATCACTCCACCAAAAACCACCCCTACTAAACAACAAGACCCAATTGTTGCAAGTTGTCGATTTGTAGGCCATGCCTTTCTAATAAGAGACAAAAAAAAAAACCCTCCTCCATTGCTAAAAAGGATATTCGAATCACATCAACATACATCCCGTGTTTCTCCATTGCAAATTCTGCAAAATTAGAGCCCTCACTTAGTACTATGCAATAGATAAAATCACAATGAATGTTGCACCATTACAATATGTCATCTTTTAGAAGTCATTCAATCAATAAATTCATCCCTTCACTAGATATTAGCAGAGGCATTAACCAAAAGGGATAATRATAGCAAGAAGCATAAAACTGARAAAAGGAAGGACCAAAGTTGGTTTCAGATTCTCACTAATGCATATTATTAGCATTAAGCACATTCTACCACAAATGAAATGAAAATTATCACCCATATGAAACTAATCAGTAATCAAGACCTAAATGTTGAAAATATAACATATTGTATGATCCACATAACATATACATAAAAATAACTAGGCAAACAAAACAAAAGAGTCAACTGAAGCTGCAGTTAAAAGACAAAGTAACCTCTGATTTTACAAAATTTTAAAGGTTGGGTTGGGTGTAGTATATGGTGGATTAATGGACCAAATGTCAATCCGGGGTCCATGGACTTCGAGACGCGGCACTGAAAATGCCAGAGAAAGACTTCGAGAACCTGTAAAACAAAGCCCTAGACTACCTGCTCACACCTTGATTTCCTGCACTAATCAATCTATGCTCTAACCCTGCACTCAAAAACATTCATTAGTGATGAAACCCTAAGTACTACAAACATTAATCCTGCAAATATCAGCAATTGAAAGCAAACCTGAGCTGGAAAGCAAATCCTAATTAAAGAGCAAACCCTAAATGATAATTGAAAAGAAAATTCAAACCTTAGCTACTGATTAAATGGAAACCGCATCGACCAAACAAATGTAAAGACTATCTTGCCAAATAAAAACATGTGAATCTGAGACAATCCAAGCTATGTTAATGTCAAATTGGACTCTTAAATCAAAATAAAACCTCTATTCAAGTTCCTGCACTAAGTTCTATTTCTACTCTATTTTGTATGCAATCAAAAGATTAGAGTCCACTCAACTCTGGGTACAATCATAAAACTGAAAGCATGGCTTGTAATCCAAATTTATCGCTGAATAATCAATCGTTGTGTGCATGCATAGAAACAACCTCACTCTGATCTAATATTCTTGCAAACCTTCAAATGCACTTCAATAAATGACCTATCTGGATCAAACTAAAAGACTGGAAGATATGATAACAATACTCGTGCAAAAGTGACACTGAAAGGAGGGCACCCTGTATCAAAGAAAATGTAAATCCAATAAATAATTATCAAACAAGGTTACAGGCATCCAACTTAAGTAGTTAAAATATCCTTCTTTCAGTGACTGTATCTGAGTTACAAGTGCATGTTCTTCTTGAATACAAACCACTATTCAGATAACCAGTTAGCTCAACAACAATGACAAGAGATATACAACTTAGTGAGTCAAGCAACCACAAATTCATATATGCATACCATGTTCTGAGTACCAATCCAAAATAAACCAAATCACATCATAAAGTTATAACAGTATCCAAACGATGGTTCTTTCTCCAGATCTACAACAACTAGGGTTTAAAATATGATTGAAAAAGCTTCAGATCAAAAGATTATAAATCAACTCTTATTGCAATCCAGATCTCAATAAGATTATCAATGCACACGCAAATACTGAAGATCTTGTGACATTTTTGCAGTCCTAGATTACAGTACACACATTAAGATCTCGAAGGTCGCAAATTTATTATATAGTCATGTGATACTAGGGGATTCTATGGTTCAAAAGACCTTACACTTTTGTTTCAATAATGATCAAGAATTACAAATCTAACCCTTATTCTCGGGTACCCCTATAACCACACCTCTTCAAGATATACGCATCAGAATGATATTAAATCCTCCACCTCTGATCTTTGAAACAGAGTATCTCTTTAATTGCCACAACTGAGAGCATATAAGGGTCTTGGATTCACATGGGTAGAAAAGAATGCAATAGATCTAAACAGATCTCACATCCATAACCATTGATGATGCCCTAATGGGCGCAAAAACTCTCCTTTGTAACTTAAATAAAACCTAATTTTTCCATTTAAACCTAATGAATTATAATTGTTGGGGTCTCGATTGAGCTTCCATCATGTTATTGCATTCGTGGCAAGTTTCATGGTGTCGACTCATCTCTCCTTTTCTCGTGGCAGAATTTAAACTTCCATTCAACTGTGAGTTTGGCGCAATTGTGAGATAATCCGCGCAGGAGTAAGCGCTCTTTTAGTGGAATTGTTGCACAAAACCAAGCCTTCAAAACCACGGGCTATCTCCATGATTTACTTTTAGACCAAAAATTGTCACTAAACCTCAAATCAAATCGAATATCAGAGGCTACCGTTTGATTAGAAGTTGGATGGATGGCTGTTGTTGTTTCTTGAGCAACATACACAATGGGTTCCGGAGGTCGAAAGGGTAGGTTTTGTTATCAAATGCAATTTTTTATAAATTTTGTTAAATTTTTTATAATTTGGGATTTAAAATTAAAAATGGTTTTATAAGTATTCTTATGGTCTCGGGACTATACAGGGTTATAATATTTTTTTATTAAAAAATTATTGGACGCCAAGTCACAAGAGAGGAGCCCATAAGGGGCGCTAGTTCGTGCTTCAGATGATTTAAATACTGCAATGTTGTTTATTCCCACCAATGTGGGATATATCCCACAAAATGAAAAATTGAAACGACCACCAAGCATTAATCTGCCAGGTGTTCGAGTTATCAATGCCAAGTATTACTGCCAAGTGCTCAATCAAACCCTACATGTCAAACAGATCAAGCAACAAGGGGCGTCATTCGGTCTTTTGAATTTCCATACGCAGTTAATATGTTTTCAAGGTGATATTTCACATTGGAGAAGCCCGCTGAGATTTAAAGTTGTGAGGTCTCCAAATTAATGCAAACTATACAGCCTTCCTGAATTCGTTTTCAAAGGGACTGGTCAATAATCAAAATGTTGTGCTTCTCCAAGTTCTTGATAAGTTGGAGGTTGTGCGAATGCATGCTTTTACGCAAGTGTGAAGAACTATGTGTAAGAAAGGAATTGAAATATTTCTTATGCAACCAAATTGATTAGTGACCTAAACAATTGGTGAAACTGAGGGAAATAGAAGTAACATCGAAGATCTGAAAAGCAAATTGGATGAAAAAGAAAGCTAGTTTTAGTGATTTGGGACTTTGCCTATAGTGGCTTAAACTGTGGTGACCAAAAAATTTGGTCATCTGGTCACTTATCTCTCATTTTGTACTAGTGAATCCTCCATTAAGAAAAAATTTCAATTAGGTATGTCGAGTAGTCAACCTATTCTACATCCATAAAATGTTTTTTTTTTATGATTTAAGTTTTAAGAAACTGTAAACCTCACATGCATTAGATGTGGTGAAGGGTTATATATTAAAAATGTTTTTAATTAATTTTATAAGCAAACGTTGTTTGTCTTTTCTAAAGAACTATAAACCTCACATGACATTTGATTCACTTCATAAAACTTCATTTGTTAAATAAATATCATCTTTGAAAGTAATCTCCTTCCACCGTTGTTCTAATTTTCCATTATAATCTTCTCTTCTATTGTTTAGAAGATCTTGGTCGACAATGAGAGGTGATTTAAATGATGGTCCCATGGGTGGGTGGTGTTAGGATATTTAAGGATATTTAGACACTTAGGATTTAGGTAAGATCAACTTGGTCTAATGTGTTGTTAGGTTAAAGTGTGTTTCTTTAGAATGCATTGTAATCTGACGGCCACAATATGTTTCCGACATAGAGTGATTCAACGGCTCATATTCTCGTTGATCTTAATGGCTACATTGATTTGTGGTTGAACACATAATTGGTCCATGATCTCTATTTAAAGAGCATGGAAAGTCATTTGTTGATGATCGATTGTGAGAAACTCTCTGTAACATATTTTATTTTACATTAATAAATTGCTCCGTGGCCACGTTGGATGGGGTTGTGGATGTTTCCCTATAGCGGTTTTACCGCGTAAAAACATCGATTTGTTGATATTTAGTTTGGTTGTGTGAGTGGTTACTGAAGGTGTGTGTCCTCTATTGGAATACTTGTGTTGTCAAACATGGTATCAGAGTGCATTTGAAGACCCACTCTCGTTGTAGATCAATATCTTGAAGTTGTGTTGTCGCATCTCTTGTTTCTGTCATTTTCATACATTTTTTAGATGAGAGGATTATTTCATTGCGTTCATAGTGCTCGTTTCAGTTAGGAGTGGTTTTTGTTTCCCTTGAAAATGTTTTTGTTTACCCAAGATACAACCATTTTAATCAGATACAGAGGTATAAAGCCTGAATACACCCTTTTTAAATTTTTACAAAACTAATATCTTGGTTTTATATTTTTGTTTATAGGTTGCTACTCTTTCTTATATGCATATTCTCTTTGCCTTGTGCTCTTTGCGATCTTGAGAAATAAAAAACAAAGCGGAAAGTGTTTTATTGTTTGTGTATGCTCTATGTCGTGCGCTATGTGTGATCTCAACAAATCATAAACAGAGGGAAAACTTGCATTTTCCGGGTAAGCTAACTAAGATCTAACCCTTGTTATTCTCGATAAACGAAATGTTTTTGTGTGTGAATGCATGAAAAAAAAAATTTATTGAGCACGGACTCCATGGTCGTCTTCTACAAAACACCCCCAATCCTCCTTCTTAAGACTATATTGTGTTTTGCACTAGCTCACTTTGTTGAAAGTTACTTTGAAAAAGTTCATGCATTCATTGTAAAGTGCATTTCACTTAATTATAAACGTGAATCACTATTAAATAGCTTTAATATTTTATTTGAAGTTATTTTTTGCATGTAACTTTCAATTTACAAAGTAACTTCACTGCAAAAGTGATTCTTGCTTATTCTATAAAAGTGGGTTACTTCATAAGTAACTTATTGGTCCACTTATTGGTCCCTTACAAAGGCCTAGGACTATAGCAATCATTTTTGCATTGACTGGGTTTTCATTTTTGGGTTGACCAAAAATTTGGTGTTGTTTTCCAAAGTTTAACTTTGTTGTGAGCGATTTAATTGTTTTTCATGTCATATGATTGGTCCTTCAAAACAACATCTTATTATCGGGGTGACGGTGAGAATTTAATAGGAAATTAATTATGCACGTTTAGCAAATGGTTAAAACGGGTGCATGTACAAGTCTCAAAGTTTCGAAGCCATCACAGTTTTCGAAGCTTGCTACCGTGCTAGTTAGTAATTGGTGACATTTAAAGTTGTGGGCTAGACAATATGCATATAAATTAACTAAACAATATATAGAAATATTAGTAAATATATAAAAAATATTGTCTTTCAATTATTCATTAAATTTAGTACGATTCATAAATTTTGAAGGGATCATTGTGTATTGTATGACATGATTTTCTGCGAAATCTTATACAAATTACAAGGGGTTTTAATTGAATTCTTTCGTCCTAATTAATTGTTGAATTATTTGCGTTTGATCATGATATAGTCTGCTATAACCTAGGAAGGTAAGGTTCTTCCCAAGTTACAGGTGTTGTGACTAGTGACTTGTAAGACACTTGGTTTTGGGTTTCTATAAATCTATGTAGGTGGGTAAGAAATCATGTGCATCTAGTATCTTGCTTTTAACTAGTTGGTACCATATTAATTTATGTATTTTAGACAAGTGCAATTAGTTTCTTTGGTTGTTGTTTGATAGAGTGTGTTTTATGCATAGTGTAGTTACTTCTGTTGTGTTGTTGGCTAGAACGGTGGAATGGAATATTTTTGTGTCTGTTGTATATGTGAAATAGAATTGGGGGCTAATTACTTTTTTGTTTTTTCAGAAACAAGTCAAGTTGACCAGGGGATATTACAAAAACCATGTAGGCCGAAAACAATCAAAGGTTAACACGGAGAAAAGGTTTGTTGTTTAGAGGTTGTATTATTCACTTTGTTTATTGGTTGCTTATTGCATTTATCTACCATGTCATTTGTTACGGTTCAAAAAGATGAAGCTATTATGAATTTCCAAGTGACACGACTCGCAACTTGCGGGAGTTCTAATTTTGGGGTTCTAGAAATCTATGTCAAATGGTAACAAATCATCTGCATTGTATTCTATATGCCAAATAAGATTAGACATTGATTCTTATTTTACCTTTTCAAAATTAAGTTAAGTCGGTTGAGGGCTATTTCAGATGTTTCATAGGTCTGAAAGAATCAAACTCAAGCAGAAACAAAAAAGGTGTGTCGTTATGAGCTTGTATTATTCTTTTTATTTTGTAGTTCCTTGATGCTATGGAGATAGCGTATGTAACACCTT